>OVBA01003758.1:0-26404 GCA_900406435.1 Lepidium aucheri
TTCGAAGTTCCACAATTTGATAACGAGTGTTGAGTTCTAGCATCAACATAGACCATTAATGTTGTGTAAGTTTAGTATATTGTTTTGGTAGTTTTCCCAAAAATAATCTGGAAATGACGAGAATTAAGAAAATAACATCTCTTTAAAAGACAAACTACATTGCTTGTCTATAACTTTGTCTGTTACATACGAAAGATGGCCTTACATATAACAAAGCATTTGTTTATCAAAGACAAGGGCAAAGTTCCAAACAAAAATACATATAAAATCTCTATTAATGCAAGACAAAGTAAGCACGATTGGCCCAAGATGAATCCAAGAGGCCGTTGCTGGTAAAATGATGGAAAATTAATTATGAATTTGGATACTTGCCTCCTTAAATTCGATTAAACTTCTTTGAAGAGTGTGTTAATCACGGTTATCGAAGATACTAGTATTAATATTTTTAGGGGGCGAACGATCCAAATCCCCTTCGATTGTTTGGAAATGATCTAAATATATCCAGAACTATACATCAATATAATTGCGTCTGATTTAAGACCGAAAGTTCTAATTGCCCCCAATTGAAGCTAAAAATTAATTTCTCCTCAATCGTGATTTAAATGGTTTTAATCGGTACAATAATCAAAATTAGTCTGATTATTTAGTAAACCGTTACTAAACTATACTTAAACCGTAATTAATCAATTATTGACCCGTCTAGAGATCCGAATACACATAACCTAACCCATTTTTGGCTTTCCAAATTCGCAACCCTAATCAATTTCGTAACCCTAACCAAAGAATCAAGACATCATTTTCCAATATCAGCACAAGACAGCCTGGCAGACTGCAAAATCATTGCACTTCCTTCTCACGATGGATGGAACCAGGAGAGCTAGGCATAATCTTCAGAAGTATACCATGAATCTTGTTTATCCAATGTCACCTTGACGTGGTGGAAGTCATCAGTTCGAGCCTGATTATCCCTAAACCCAATGAATGTGAGTAACAGAGACTAGATCTTTACATTTCTATGGCTGGTTTAGGTGTTGGACCAACCAATCAAAGCTTAATTCAAACTTCTAGGACTGCGCTGATGATGATGAAAAGTGGTGGCAGTGGAGAACCGAGTTGTCAAGAATGTGGGAATCAAGCTAAGAAAGATTGTGCTCACATGAGGTGTAGAACTTGCTGCAAGAGCCGTGGACTTGAGTGTCCTACTCACGTGGGTTCCTGACGCTAAACACCGTGAACACCAGCAACAACTTGCTTCCTCCAGTCAACAGTCACAACCAGAGAGTGAAGACCTTGCTAAACGACAGAGAGAGCATTTTCCGGCGAGATTGAATTCTCTTGTCTACACTCCTGATATTGATTAGGCTTACAAAATTGGAGAGCCAAAAATGGGTTGAGTTATGTGTAATCAGATCTCTAAGCTGGTCATTAATTGATCAATTATGGTTTAAGTACGGTTTAGTAACGACTTACTAAATAATTAGACTAATTTCAGTTTACTGTACCGATTAAAACCACTTAAATCATGATTGGGGAGAAATTAATTTTTGGTTTCAATTGAGGGAGAATTAGAACTTTCGGTCTGAAATCTGAGGCAATTATATTGAGGCATAGTTTTAGGTATATTTAGATCATTTCCAAACAATCAAAGGAGATCTGGATCATTCGCCCTATTTATAGGTGTTTACGAACTAATCACCAAATCCCGATTGTTTGAGAAAAAGAACAAAGGGAAAAAAATTATGAATTTATGTTATATGGTTTACTTTATATTCTTAATTTTCTTATAGACATATTCAGTTGAGTTAATATATATATATATATATATATATATTCCAGTTTAACTTCATTTATTAGCGCAAATAAAGGAATCAATGTTGAGGTACATGATCAACAAAATACTGGTTTCTAGATAACTCTATAACATTACAGGCCAGAAAATCAGCGTTGATAATCAAAGCATGAGGGATAAGATACACAGAAAAGGCAGTGAAAAGGTATTTGAGACGAGCAAATTCCTCCAGAAGTGGTGAAAAAGCTGGCTACATCGCATGATCAGATACCATCTTCAGCACTTCCAAGCAGTTCATTGTAAAAGCTACTTCTTGGAACTGAAAGAATGGAGCGAGGACATAATCCAAAGAAGAGCTTCGAACTCAACATGGAGAGAAGATAAACAACGACTAGTACCCCTTGCACCCATATTGGCCCCCCAATTCCGTAAGCAAAGCAAAATCAGCCATAACCAGAATAGTACTTAGAATCTTTTCAGAAGCCATCAACGAAGTATTAGAAACCAATAAAAACTGGATTAACTGTCAATGGACGGATGAGGGCGTCTTGGCTCCCCATCATCCCCAAAGCTCCCGATGATGGAATATCATCTGCCGAAATAAACTTTTCATTTGTAGAGTACCAAGAGGCAACCTTCTCTTCTGCATGACGAACAATAGTCCTCAGATCTCTATCCAAATAATTACGTATAATTATGATCGATATTAAATAAAATTTTAAAATTATTGACCTATTTATAATATTTAAGGTAACTTTATAATAGTGTAAAAAAAAGAAGAAGATAACTCTATAATAGTAGTATAATTTTTCCATTTCTTATCATTTGAAAACTATTACGATCACTATATATCACTGATGTGAAATTTTTAAATAATCTTTGTTTTAAAAAAACTAAATTCATAATAAATGCTGAAAAATTAATTTTTTATATAGTTTCAATATGTTTTATATAAATAAGACTAGATAAAAATGAGTGAAAAAAATAATTACTCAATATATCTAATATGATGTGATATTTTTGTCTTTGATGAAATTTTCTTGGTTGTTCTTTAAAATACTTTTGTACTAAAAACATTTTATGTATAATTTTATAATAATCTAATACTATAAGTAGAGGGCAAATGGCATGTAGTAAGTCCACTAAATATCATGTTCATTTGTACATTCAGAAATCGAGTCGTACGACCTATATTTTATATAGAAATTTGGCTAATGGACCGGGTAGTTGTGATCCAATATTAAAAAAAATAAACTATTAGTAGAGGATTGGCATGTGTTAAATACTCGATTCAGATCAGATTAAAAAACACTCAGAGACAGTGACCAAAGCCGATAAATATTCCGTCTGTTCGAAGCAGAGACAATGATTGCTCAGCTCACATTAATGGAAACCTTACTTTTCTGATATCTTAATGTTTTTTAGGTAAGCTGTTGCGCATGGGGAATAAAATATAGTTGGACTCAATAAACTCATCATCTTTAAATATCCTGATTGTTTCATCGTTGACCACAAAAACAAAAAGACTTGTGCTTGATTTTGAGACATGGATCGTGCAGTTACTGACGACGCACAAACATCGATGTTACCAGAGTCAAGCACCAAACGCCGTGGTGGAGGTTGGATCACCTTTCCGTTTATGATAGGTGAGAGGTTCTGTTTCTCTGTGCTCTGTTTTATGACCATTAGAACTTAAGAGGATGAAAATGAAGCTATCTATCTATCTATATGGTGCAGCTACTTTGTTAGGCCTGGCAATATCTGCGACGGGTTGGTTACTTAACTTGATCGTTTATCTGATTGAGGAATTCAACGTGAAGAGTATTGCAGCAGCTAAAATTTCCAGCATTGTAAATGGTTGTATGGCTGTGATTCCAGCCATTGGAGCCATTGCTGCTGACTCCTTCTTTGGAACCATTCCTGTTATCTCAGTTTCAGCTTTCATTTCTCTAATGGTAAAGTTTAAAAACCATTGTGTTTTGATCAGTTCGTCTATGAAACAGATATTCACCATTACTAATCCTTGATCAGGGCGTAGCTCTGCTGACTTTAACTGCTTCACTTGACGCTTTAAGACCTAAACCCTGTGAAACAGCTTCTAGCCTATGCCAATCTCCATCGAAAGCCCAGCTTGGTGTCCTTTACACAGCCTTAACTCTAGCCTCTATAGGATCAGGTGGGACAAGGTTCACAATAGCAACCGCTGGTGCAAATCAGTATGAAAAAACAGAAGATCAGGGAAGCTTTTTCAACTGGTTTTTCTTCACAACGTATCTAGCCGGAGCTATAAGTTCAACAGCCATTGTCTACTCCGAAGACAACATCAGCTGGACCTTCGGCTTTGCTCTATGTGTAGCTGCTAATTTCTTGAGTTTTGTGGTTTTTATCTCAGGGAAAAGACTCTACAAGCATGACAAGCCTTCGGGAAGTCCCTTCACAAGTCTACTTTGCGTTATCTTTGCTGCGGTACAGAAAAGAAAAGCTGTGGTTTCCACCAAAGAAACTCACTACCACAATGAATCAACCGCAATGCCGACAAAGAGTTTGAGGTAGAAGAGCTAGCTTGTATTTCGCAGTTTCAGTGTTGGACTGAGAAGGTCAGTATAATGATATCTCTGCAGGTTTTTTGACCGCGCAGCGTTAATTCAGGAAGGCGAGGTTAAACCAGATGGCACAATTCGCAACAGATGGAGACTATGCAGCGTTAAACAAGTGGAAGATTTCAAAGCAGTAATAAGAATAATGCCTCTTGTGTTAGCCACAATATTCTTGAGCACTCCAATTGCAACACAGCAAAGCATGATAGTTCTTCAAGGTCTGGTTATGGATAGGAGGCTTGGTCCTAACTTCAAAGTCCCTGCAGGCTCTCTCACAGTCATAATAGTGCTCTCCACTTGCCTATTTATTGTAGTTAACGATCGTTTTCTCTACCCATTTTACAAAAAGCTGACAGGAAAGTTCCTCACACCACTCCAAAGAGTTGGGATAGGTCATGCTTTCAACATTCTAAGCATGGCCGTGACTGCCATAGTTGAAGCAAAGCGATTGAATATAGTCAATAAAGGCCAATTTCTGGAATCATCATCAGTTGCTGACATGTCATTCTTGTGGCTAATCCCTCCTCTAGTCTTAGTCGGAATAGGTAAGGAATCGATTACAGATCGAACATTCAATTCAAACTTAAAAATTCAGTGTTTAGATGGTAACATATCCTACATCAGAAGTTACTGTCAATCTCAATTGGTTTTGAGTCGGAAGCTTATAATTCATCATTAAAATCATTCGGATGAATTTATTGGCTTTGTGTTTTGCTTGCAGGAGAGGCCTTCCATTACCCAGGGAATGTAGCTTTGTGCTATCAAGAGTTTCCAGAGTCTATGAAGAGCACTGCAACATCCATCACCTCGGTGGTGACTGGTATATGCTACTACGCAAGCACTGCTTTGATCGATCTGATACAGAGGACTACCGCGTGGTTACCAGATGACATTAACCATGGAAGAGTTGACAATGTTTATTGGGTTTTAGTTATTGGAGGAGTCTCAAATCTTGGCTATTTTCTTGTGTGCTCTTGGCTTTACGAATACAGAAACCTCAAGGATGATGAACATAAGCAAGAAGCTGCCTAATCTCTCTCATTATCTTTAAACAAAATCTCCTTTGTTATTATCTGACGTTTTGAACTTTGCCTACATGTATCTTCACTCTAAGTAACTACTCAAAGTTTGATACCTGTTATTACCTGAAGTTCACATTACATCAGGACACCTTTGTAAAAACACTTTTTTTTTTCATGTGGTTTATTATTAAGACAAGGAAGGAATACAACCATGAAACACATATGGGGGCAAATAACAAATAACTAAAATCTTCTCGGATACTAAGTTCCAAAAAGGAAAGTTAAAGGATTCAAATTTAAGAAAAAAGCTAAGATAGAAAACCTATGAAGAAGACTCGTCAAAAATACAAACCCAAACATAATGATTGAAGCATCCCCACGACTAGATATAGCAAGTGGATGACAAAACTCCCGTGGCCAAAGAGTATAACTCATAGATAAAAACCTAATTAGCTTCTGAACAAAAATGTCTCACGATTCATTCCGGAAATGGCAAAGTGGTATTGGGGGTAATGCAGTGTGTAACAACGGTGACTTACACGATAATCTTAAACGAAAAAGTGCATGGTTTTATCAAACCGGAAAGAGTTTGCGTCAAAGAGATCCGTCATCTCTTTTCCTCTCCAACTTATGTGCAGAAACTTTGGTTCACATTCTCAACCAAGCCGAGAAATCCCGGAAAATCTCAGGCCTTAGTATTGCTCTATCTTGTCCGGCTGTGCATCATCTTGCAAAAGCCAATCTGCAACAGAGTCAAGCTATAAAACATTGCCTTCAGCTGTATGAAAGTATGTCTGGACAGAGTATTAAATTTAAAAAATCCTCGATATTTTCCGGGAGTAAAGTATGTGTGTTGGAAATAGAGTGAGAAAACAAAGCTTTGTTGTGACATTGTGATCAATGAATCACTTGGAAGAGAGAAAATATAAACTCAAGATAAAACTTTCATTGATCCATAAGAAAAACACTTCAAAGTATTTGGCATATAAAGCCATACAAACTGAACATGAAAAGACTAATCATAACGGAAACATAAATGACAAAATGTAACTGAAAACGTAAATGCTCAAATGTAGTAGTGATAGTGGTGTCATAATTAACCAAGTAATAATAGTCACTATCTCAATTTATTTCTTAACAAATGTAACCTCAGTTTGAATCATATTCCAACAATGTGAAAAACAAAGAATCAGATCAAAAGAATCCTGAACATACAAGAAGAAAGTGGTAACAGTATGTACTTAGGTCTGCCGGAATGCTTTGCGAAATCGAAACAAAATATTATGAGCTTTATTCAAGAAAAGCTACAATCGCGAATGAAGGGCTGGTTTGCAAAGTCTTTATCAAAAGGAGGTAAGAAACTCTAATTAGGGCAGCCTCATCGTTACCAGTATATGCGATGATGTATTTTAAACTCCCAATTTATACGTGTAAGAAGATAACATTTGCAATGATAGAATTTTTGTGGAGCAGTGGAAGGAATAAGAATAAGATCCCTTGGGTGGTCTAGAGTAAACTTTGAAAGAAGAAAAGTGAAAGGGGTTTGGGTTTTGGGCAGATAAAATTATTTAATCAAGCTCTGCTAGGAAGCATGTATGGCGTGTCTTAAACAGACCTAACTCCCTCCTTACTCAGACTTTAAAAGGCCAGTATTTTCGAAATTCCTCAATTCTAGAATGCGGAGTGGGTAATAGGGCTTCCTATGGATGGCGTAGTATAGTTTCTGGAAGAGATCTGATCCTTCAAGGACTAGTCAAAAACTTGGGTAATGGAAGATCCACACGAGTTTGGGAGGATAAATGGCTCTGTGATTCGAGACCAAGAACTCCAGTGTCTAAAATGCATACTCGGTAAATGATATGCGAGTTTCAGATTTATGGGATAACTCAACCAATTCCTGGGATAGGGATAAGCTCAGGAATTTGTTTCACAAAAAACGATAGCAGACTCATCCAACAACTCAAAATTAATGGAAACTAGGAGGACACTTTCATATGGTTCTATACAGGGAATGGAGTATATAACGTGCGCAGTGGATACAGATTAGCAGAGGAGCTTGAATGCACTTTGAAGGACGTTTCAGAACCCCAAACTTCTCTAGAAAGAAGTGCATGGGCAAAGCTTTGGCATATGAAAGCAAGCCCAAAGATCAGGCATTTCCTTTGGAAAGCCTTCGCAGGTGCCTTAGCGGTCTCAGACAGATTACAGAGTAGAGGGTTAATAGTCAATAATTAATGTACAAGATGTGGTAATGGAGTGGAAACAATCAACCATGTTTTGTTTACATGTGAGTTAGCTAAGCAAGTATGAATCCTTAGTACAACACCTACTCCAATTCAAGGTTTCTCCATTACATCAGTATTCTTGAATATTAACTTTGTACTCAGGAACCTCGATAATTTCAAGGTACATGATGATTTGTGACGAGCTTTGCCATGGTTAGGAAGGCCCGAAATGCTTTAGTTTTTGAAAAATCAAGATTAGGACCAACGATAATTCTAGAACATGCTTTTGATGATGCTCGAGAATGGTGGGAAGCAAATTGTTGCACAGAGATACAGGGTCCAATATTTCAGCCACTAGCCCTGCTCCAAGTGGAGAGCAAGTAGATCAAGCCGGTTTTGCCTTGGGTCAAATGCATATTGCAGTTTCATGGTCAAACCTCAGCCTCATTTGCGGAACCTTATGGTTAACTCGTGACCACAATGGCAAGGTACTTAATTATGGCAGAAGAGCTTATACCAATGTCCAAAATTACACCCAAGCCATCCTCTATAGCTGCCTCTGGGCAACCGATTATGGTTTTTGAACTCAATTCTTGCTCCGCTTTTGATTTCATAATGAAAAGTAGAAGGACATCCGATGACATGGAATCAGAATTGCTCAGTTTGATCAAGCATAATCTCGCTGCTATTCGTGTTTGGTCTATGAATCTCATACAAGAACCAGCAAATCAGGCAGCATTAGCAATAGCAGAATAATCAGTCATTATAGGGAACTGCCTCCAATCATACAATGCATTGAATGAAGCGCAATGGTTGAAGGGTACATTAGGAAAGGAAGCTGAAGCTTAAAGTGTCCTCTTGGTCATCTCCTCATCTATGTCTGCCTTCTCGCCTATAGCATACCTTTTGGTATTGCGAATTTTGATGTAACTCATCCTTTCTACTATAAGAAATAAAACCTTGTTAGAGGAAAAAAAATCAACGAATCGGCACCTATTATTTTTATTTTTAATTAATTAATTAATACATATGTTGTTATAAATCAAGCGCTGTCACTTGGTGTTAGAAATCGAACTATCAAAAATTCTAAAGTCATTACCCAATTAGAATTTTCAAAAACACATTAAACATCAAACTATGTAAACTGAGTGTTTTTTTTTATAAAATAATTTCGTTTAAACATATTAAATGTTTGATTTGGTTACACAATTTAAACTTTCTCACTCAATTTTTTTTATTAATTCACCAGTCTAAAACTAACCAGGAATTGTTAATTCAACATTGACAATATAAAATTTCTATTTATAAGCTTTTAATTTTATATTTTTATCACTCAATTTTTTTTGTCAACCTTACTATAATTGGATCCACAAGACCCGATCCATAACCAAAACCCATATCCTAAAATCTCTTTTATTCTTTTTCCTTGCACCTAGGAAGACTCGAATCCGGATATTCGAGGATTTGTAAAGTGGTCACTACCACTGAGCCACCTATCCTCCAGCCACTCAATTTTTATTTAACTGGAGCATTTAAATTGATCTAGAAATATATATGCATTTTTTGATAATTAATATATGCATATTTGAAACTGAATAAACATATTAAATATGAAATCTCTAACGATCAAAAGAGACCCCATGTTTAATTTTTTTTGTCAACAATATTGGGCCACAACTGGCTGGCCCATTAGCCAAGTTCCTGCATAATGCAGGCGGCGGGACTCGATCCGGGGATGTGCAAGTGCGCCTGCCATTTAGTGGACTTACTCCTGCCACTGAACTAAAGGCCACTTGCGACCCCATGTTTAATTTGTTTACACAATTTCAAAATTTATCACTCAATTTCAATTTTTTTTTGTCAACGACAATTTCAATATGGGCCACAATGGCCGGTCCATTAGCCAAATTCCTACATAAATTTTGTAGGTGATGGGACTCGATCTCTGGTGCATGTGCGCCTGTCTTTAGTGGACTTACCACCAGCCACTGAACTAAATGTCACTTGCCACTCAATTTCAATTAATCTAACAATCTAAAACGACCTAGTAATAATGTTTTAGTTACACTCTAAACTTTCTTGTATAATAAGAGAATTTTAAATTGTCTAGAAATATTTTTTTAACTGTACTCTAAATTATGCATATAAGTTTTAAATGTACAAATCAAATTTTTAATTATCAAACTAATAAAAAGTTAATTGTTGGAAACTATGTAAACATATTAAATATGAAATCTCGAACAGGAAAAATACTAGATTCTATTTTAGGTTTATTTACACAATTACAAGTTCTGTAAGTCAAATTTTTAATTTATTAGAAAAACTAAACCTACCTAGGAATAATTAATTCAACATTTTTGGTGTTACTAACCATTTTTCTATTTATCTAAAACTATAATTAATTTTCTTTCTTTTTTGGTTTATTTTTATTCTTGTTGGTTATTTGCATTAAATTCCAATTCTACTTACCTCTATATCTCATATGAACGGAATGAATCAACCGCTTTCCCTCCCTAGGAGCTCCATTTACAAGTTTGTTGAGAGACTCTGTTTTCAAACAAAATGTTTAAAAGAAGAGTACACAAACAAGGTCAGAGGAAAAAGAGTGTTTAATTGTTTTTTACTCAGCTTTAATGAGATCGTGAATGATGCGTCTTTAAGTGCTAACTGACGGCTAAAGTTAAGCATCTTCTGGACCGAGCTGTTCATCCTCTTCGAATTCATTTACTTGTTTGACTATAAACATAAAACCATCTTAATGTTTAGAATCAAAGAGAATTCATAGCTGCTTTATACATTCTTTCTTTATGTATTGTCCTGGCTGGTTTAGAAACTGACAATTTGTTTTATCTAGTTTTCGGTTTAACGTGATCGCAAGTTCTACTTGTTACAAAGTTTGAAGATTTAGTGGAATAATTTACAACTTTTATCTAAACAAGAACAAGAGACTGTTATTGTTTCTTATTTTACCTCTTGCTTTGCTTCAGTTTTGTCAAGTAGAGACTGCCTTTTTAACTCTCTCATCAGATTGATTCCGAAATTCCATCAATGCATCACGATCTTAAGTAATAAAGAACACACTCTTCTCTCATGTTTTACACAGAGTCAATAAATTCTCACACTCAGTAGCCAAAATGCTTATTAGAATAGTACACAAACAAGGTCAGAGGAGAAAGAGAGTTTTATTGTTTCTTACTCAGCTTTATTGATATCAAGAATGATGCGTCATTAAGTGCTAATGGACGGCTAAATTCAAGCATCTTCTGGACCGAGCTGCTCATCATCTTCAAACTCTTTCTCTTGTTTGACTTTAAACATAAAACCATCTTATGGTTAGAATCAAAGAGAAATCATAGCAGCTTTATACATTATTTCTTTATGTGTTGTTGTTGTTGGTTTAGCAACTGGCGATTTGCTTTATCTAGCTTTTGGTTTAACATGATCACAAGTTCTACCGTTTACAAAGTTTGAAGCTTTAGTGGAATAATTTACAACTTTTGTTAAGCAAGAACAAGAGAGTGTTATTGTTTCTAATTTTACCTCTTGTTTAACTTCAGCTTTTTCCAGCTTCCTTTTCGAATTGCTTTGCCCATAGAACGAGCCTGTGTTGAAAGCTTTAGGTGATCTAACTTGTCCATAAAATCAGGACAGGTAGTGGGTGTTTGCCTTCAAAAACAGACGGTCCATTATAGTTTCATCTTTGCTTATAAGTGGTCTCAAAACTGAATCAAGCAAATCTTCTTCTAAATGGTGTTGTAGTTCTCAACCATTTTTTGAGGGAAAAAAGAAGATACACACATCTGTTAGATTTTAATTTATATATGTTGATGAAGACCATAATGAAACAATAACTAGAACATATGTTTCTAGTTTATAGTTGTAATAAGTAACAACCTTAAACCGTCACCAAGAATACAAATATGAAAAACAACTAACAACACATTCAATATGAACATAGAGGAATCCAAAGATTTATTACCTCAGAGAGAACAACCATGGCAGACAAATAATACATCTTGTAATAGGACAGAAAACCTATGTGGTCTAGCATTAGTATTTCTTTTAAGTGCACCAATCCGATCAAATCTGCAAAATTAAGTCTTTTCGTGAAGCAAGAAATATGGATAGACTTATGAATAAACTAAGAAGACAAGTTATATGCATACTTAGAGAAATCGCATTCTCAAGTCAACAGAGAAATCCAAATGCTAAAGCCCTAAAATCAAGATAGTTTACTACTAAATCCAACTATACCCCAATAGCCAATCAAAGAAAATATAGAACAAAATCTCTTTAGAAACCAATTGATTTCATGAATAAAGTAACCAAATGATGCCCCTGTATCAAGCGAGAACTAATTTACTTCAGAGCAATGCAGATGGAAAGCCAACTTAATGCCAAATCAATGACCAATTAAAATGTATTTAGAGCATTGTGAAAAATTTCTTACTTCTTCACAACTTATTTGACGCTGACAAATCTGCTTTTCCTCAGACATTCTTCCAAATACTTCCTCCAATTCACAAACCCTAGCTTCTGCCTATTTAACACTCTCATCATATGATCAAATTCCATCAATGCATCACGATCTTGATGATAAAGCATGCATTCTTCTCCAATTTTATACACTGACTCAGCAAAAACCTACACTCACTAGCCAATTTCTGATTCTAATCAACTTATTTCTACGAATTAAGCATTTGGTCAGACGAAAACGAATGTTTTTTATTTTTTTCTTACTCAGCTTTAATGAGATCAAGCTGCTCATTATCTTTGAACTCTTTCGCTTGTTTGAGTGTAAACATAAAACCATCTTAAGGTTAGAATAAAAGAGAATTCATTGCTTATACATTCTTTCTTTTTGTGTTGTTGTTGATGGTTATACAATTAACGCTTGGTTTTATCTAGCTTTCAGTTTAATGTGATTCCAAATTCTACCTGTTACAAATTTTGAACCTTTAGTGGAATAATTTACAAATTTTGTTAAACAAGAACAAGATATTGTTATTGTTTCTTACTTGACCTCTTGCTTAGCTTCAGCATTGTCAAGTTTCCTTTTCGAATTTCATTGCCCTTGAAATTAGAGAACATACCTTTTGTGTTGAAAGCTTTAAGTGATCTCACTTGTTCATAAAGTGCAGGATTGATAGTGGACGTTTTCTTCCAAAAACAGACGGTCCATTATAGTTTCATCTTTGCTTCTGAGTGATCTCAGAAATGAATCAAGCAAATCTTCTTCTAAACGATGTTGTAGTTCTCAACTATTTTTTGAGAGGAAAATGAAAATACACACATCTGTTAGAGTTTAATCTATATATGTTGATGAAGTACATAATGAAACAATAACTAGAACAGATGTTTCTTGTATTCATTTTTAATAAGCAACAACCTTAAACCCTCACCTTGAATACAAATATGAAAAACAACTAATAGCACATTTATATGCAAATCAGAAGAATCCAAAGTTTTATTACCTTCAGAGAGAATATCAATGGACAGACAAATTATATATCTATTAATAAGCCAGAAACTTAATGTTGTCTAGCCTTAGTATCTCTTTCAACTGCATTAATCAGATCATATCTACAAACTAAAGACTTTCTGCGAAGCAAAACAATATGGATAGACTTGAATGAATGAGAAGACAAGTTTCATGCATACTTAAAGAAATCACATTCTCAACTCAACAGAGGAATCCAAATGACAAATTCTTAAAATCAAGATAATTAACTTCTATATCCAACTACACCCCAATAGCCAATTAAAGAGAATAGAGAATGTAATCGCTTGAGGAAACCAAATGATTTCAGGAACAAAGTAATCAATTATGCATATGTAACACGCGAGAACTAATTAACTTCAGAGCAATGCAGAACAAAAGCAGACTAACGCCAAATCAATGACCAATTATAAATTATTGAAGGATTTATGAATATTTTCTTACCTCTTTACAACTGATTTGACGCTCACAAATCTGCTTTTCCTCAAACATTCCTCCAATTACTGACTTCAGTTCATGAACCCTAGCTTCTGTCTCTTTAACTCTCTCATCAGATTGATTCCAAAATTCCATCAATGCATCACGGTCTTAAATGACACAGAACACACTATTCTTTCATGTTTTACACAGAGTCAATAAATTCTCACACTCAGTAGCCAAATTGCTTATTAGAATAGTACACAAACAAGGCCAGAGGAGAAAGAGAGTTTTATAGTTTCTTACTCAGCTTTATTGAGATCAAGAATGACGCGTCATTAAGTGCTAACGGACAGCTAAATTAAAGCATTTTCTGGACCGAGCTGCTCATCATCTTAGAACTATTTCCCTTGTTTGATTTTAACATAAAACCATCTTAAGGTGAGAATCAAAGAGAAATCATAGCAGCTTTATACATTCTTTCTTTATGTGTTGTTGTTGTTGGTTTAGAAACTGACCATTTGCTTTATCTAGCTTTTAGTTTAACATGATCACAAGTTCTACTTGTTACAAAGTTTGAAGCTTTAGTGGAATAATTTACAACTTTTGTTAAACAAGAACAAGAGAGTATTATTGTTTCTTACTTTACCTCTTGCATAGCTTTAGCTTTGTCCAGCTTCCTTTTTGAATTTCTTTGCCCATAGAATGAGCCTTCTATGTTGAAAGATTTAGGTGATCGAACTTTTCCATAAAGTCAGAACAAGTAGTGGACAAGACGGTCGATATTCATCTTTGCTTATGAGTGGTCTCAAAACTGAAGCAAACAAATCTTCTTCTGAACGGTATTGTAGTTCTCAACCATTTTTTGAGGGGAAAAAGATGACACACACATCTGTTAGATTTTAATCTATATATGTTGATGAAAAACAAATTGAAACAATAACTAGAACATATGTTTCTAGTTTACATTTGTAATAAGTAATAACCTTAAACCCTCACCAAGAATACAAATATGAAAAACAACTAACAGCACATTCGATATGAACATCAAAAGAGTCGAAAGATTTATTACCCTCAGAGAGAACAACCATGGACAAAAAATTATAAATATGCCAGAAAATCTATGTGGTCTACCATTAATATCTCTTTCAAGTGTACCAATCAGATCAAATCTACAAAATTAAGTCTTTCTGTGAAGCAAGACAATATGGATAGAGTTATGAATAAACTGAGAGGACAAGTTATATGCATACTTAGAGAAACAGCATACCCGTAAAATCTAGATAATTTACTTCTAAATCCAACTATACCCCAATAGCCAATTAAAAAGAATATAGAACATAATCGCTTTAGAAACCAATTGATTTCATGAACAAATAACCAAATGATGCATCTGTATCAAGCGAGAACTAATTTACTTCAGAGTAATTCATATGGAAAGCCAACTTAACGCTAAATCAATGACCTTCACAACTTATTTGACGCAGACAAATCTAATTTCCTCAGATGTTCTTCCAAATATTTCCTCCAGTTCACGAACCCTAGCTTCTGTCTCTTTAACACTCTCATCATATGATCAAATTCCATCAATGCATCACAATCTTGATGATAGAGCATGCACTCTTCTCCAATTTTGTACACTAACTCAGCAAAAACCAACACTCACTAGCCAATTTCTGATTCTAATCAACGAATTTCTATGAATTAAGCATTTGGTCAGAGAAAAGAATGTTTTTTATTGTTTCTTACTCAGCTTTAATGAGATCAAGCTTCTCATCATCTTCGAACTCTTTTGATCGTTTGACTGTAAACATAAAACCATCTTAAGGTTAGAATAAAAAGAGAATTCATTGCTGCTTTATACATTTTCTTTCTGTGTCATTTTGCTGGTTTAAAATGACGATTTGTTTTATCTAGCTTTCAGTTTGACGTGATCACAAGTTCTACCTATTACAAAGTTTGAAACTTTAGTGGAATAATTTAAAACTTTTGTTAAACAAGAACAAGAGTGTATTATTGTCTCTTATTTTACCTCTTGCTTAGCTTCAGCTTTGTCAAGTTTCCTTTTTTAATTTCATTGCCCTTGAAATTAGAGAACGTACCTTTTGTGTTGAAAGCTTTAAGCAATCTCACTTGTTCATAAAGTGCGGGATTGATAGTGGACGTTTGCTTCCAAAAACAGACGGTCCATAATAGTTTTGTCATTGCTTCTGAGTGATCTCAAAACATAATCAAGCAAATCTTCTTCGAAACGGTGTTGTTGTTCTCAACATTTTTCAAGGGGAGAAAGAAAATACACATATGTTAGAGTTTAATCTATATACGTTGATTAGGAACATAATGAAACAATAACTAATGTTTCTTGTATTGATTTGTAATAAGAAGCAACCTTAAACCCTCACCTTGAATACAAATATGAAAAACAACTAACAACACATTTGATATGCAAATCAGAAGAATCCAAAGTTTTATTACCTTCAGAGAGAGTAGCAATGGACAAACAAATCATATATCTACTAATAAGCCAGAAACTTAATGTTTTCTAGCCTTAGTATCTCTTTCAAGTGCATCAATAAGATCATATCTACAAACTAAAGACTTTCTGCGATGCAAAACAATATGTACATACTTGAATGAATGAGAAGAGAAGTTTCATGCATACTTAGAGAAATCACATTATGAACTCAACAGAGGAATCCAAATGACAAATTCCTAAAATCAAGATAATTAACTTATATATCCAACTATACCTCAATAGCCAATTAAAGAGTATAGAGAACATAAACGCTTGAGGAAACCAATTGATTTCACGAACAAAATAATCAATGATGCATCTGTAACAAACGAGAACTAATTTACTTTAGAGCAATGCAGAACAAAAACAAACTAACGAAAAATTAATGACCAATTATAAAGTATTGAGGGATTTATGAAAATTGTCTTACCTCTATACAACTGGTTTGACGCTCACAAATCTGCTTTTCCTCAAACATTCCTCCAATTACTTATTTTCAATTCACGAACCCTAGCTTTTGCCTCTTTAACTCTCTTATCAGATTGATTCTAAAATTCCATCAATGCATCACAGTCTTATATGTCAGAGAACGCTCTCTTCTCTCATGTTTTACACAGAGTCAATAAATTCTCACACTTAGTAGCCAAAATGCTTATTAGAATAGTACACAAACATGGTCAGAGGAGAAAGAGAGTTTTATTTTTTCTTACTCAGCTTTATTGAGATCAAGAATAACGCGTCATTAAGTGCTAACGGAAAACTAAATTCAAGCATCTTCTGGACCCAGCTGCTCATCATCTTCGAACTCTTTCCCTTGTTTGACTCTAAACATAAAACCATCTTAAGGTTAGAATCAGAGAAAAATCATAGCAGCTTTATACATTCTTTCTTTACGTGTTATTGTTGTTTGTTTAGCAACTCACGATTTGCTTTATCTAGCTTTTCGTTTAACATGATCACAAGTTCTACCTGTTACAAAGTTTGTATCTTCAGTGGAATAATTTACAACTTTTGTTTAACAAGAAGAAGAGAGTGTTATTGTTTCTTATTTTACCTCTTGCTTAGATTCAGCTTTGTCAAGTTTCCTTTTCGAATTTCATTGCCCTTGAAATTAGAGAGAGAACGTATCTTTTGTGTTGAAAGCTTTAAGCAATTTCACTTGTTCATAAAGTTCAGGATTGATAGTGGACGTTTGCTTCCAAAAATAGAAGGTCCATTATAATTTCATCTTTGCTTCTGACTGATCTCAAAACTGAATCAAGCAAATCTTCTTCTAAACGGTGTTGTAGTTCTCAACCATTTTTTGAGGGAAAAAAGAAAATACACACATCTGTTAGAGTTTGGTCTATATATGGTGATGAAGAACATAATGAAACAATAACTAGAACAGTTGGTTCTTGCATTCATTTGTATTAAGCAACAATCTTAAACCCTCACCTTGAGTACAAATGTGAAAAACAACTAACAGCACATTCGATATGAAAATTAGAAGAATCCCAAGATTTATTACCTTCAGAGAGAACAACTATGGAGAGACAAATTATAAATCTAGTAATAAGGCAGAAACTTAATAGTGTCTAGCACTAGTATCTCTTTCAAGTGCATCAATTAGATCATATCTACTAATTAAAGACTTTTTGCGAAGCAAGACAATATGATTTATGAATTAATGAGAAGACATGTTTTGTGCATACTTAGAGAAATCGCACTCTCAACTCAACAGGGAAATCGAAATGATAAATCCCTGAAATCAAAATAAGTAAATCAAGAACCGTTTGAGAAACCAATTATTTCAGGAACAAAGTAATCAAATGATGCATATGTAACATGAGAGAACAAATTTTCTTCAGACCAATGCAGATGGAAAGCCAACTTAACCCAAATCAATAACCAATAAAAATTTCTTACTTCTTGACAACTCATTTGACGCTGACAAATCTACTTTTCCTCATATGTTCTTCCAAATACTTCCTCCAATTCATAAACCCTAGCTTCTGTGTCTTTACTCTTTCATCGGATAGCTTCCCAAATTCCTTCAATGCATCACGATCTTTATGATAGAGCAAGCCCTCTTCTCCCAATTTTTACACTGACTCAACAGATTCCCACACTCACTAGCAAATTTCTGATTCTCATCAACGAGTTTCTTCAACGCTTGGGTATTAATACTTGTTTCAGAATCATACTTGTTTCGGACTAGAAATTGAGAAAAAATAAGGTTCAGGTTCAGTCAATCACATCTACTACGAAACCTCTCAAATCTTAGAAAAAATAAAATTCAAAACCGGAACGAGTCATTCACTAAACTTACCAAGATCGATTGCATGATCCCCTAATCTTGTAGTTATAGGCAGATATTGATCACACAGATAGCACTAAGATTCTTCAGCTGTATAAAGCTTCTTCTGGAGAGTTTCATTTGATCAATTGTGTCTTTAATATACTCGTAGGTATAATTCAATGAAGGAGTGAGTGAGTGCCTGGAGAAGAAGAAAACACAGCGATGTAGAAGATACAACAAGAGAGAGTCTCACCTCGTCTCAGTGGTGCTTATTTGAATTTGAGTGTATTCTAACATCTACACTACTTTGCCCATAGCTGGTCTCTTAGACGGGTGCTTTTCTATATACCAGAAACTGGTCTGAACCATCCTCGTCACTTGTTCCATATCCACGAATGCTATACTATTACCCTTCTCGAATTCCACGTACACCCAGTCTGAAAACTTTTTGTAGTTTGTTTCTTCTGAGACTTCCACTGAAAATTTCTAATAGAACCATTCCATAGCTGTAAACATCAGATTTTGATGTTATTGGAAGATTTACAAGCCATTCCGAGGCAAGATATCCCCTTGTTCCTCTGACACAGCTTAGTCTTTGGTATATGTTGTCGTTTGGCATGAGTTTGGCAAGTCCAAAGTCGGACACTTTGGCATTGAAGTTTTCATCTAAGAGAATGTCTTCGGGTTTTATGTCGCAGTGTACAATTCAATCAGGACATTCCTCCTGGAGATAAAGAATTGTATTAGCGGTTCCAAGGGAAATGGAAATCCGGCTCTCCCAAATTCTGCTGCGAATAGGAAGTTGTCGAGCGTCCCATTTTTCATAAACTCATAGACGAGAAGTCTATGTCAACAAAAATAAAAATAAAATCAAAAATAAAATATTAATTTAAATCAAAAATAAAAATAAAATATTATTTTAATAGGAAAAGAGGAGAATCTGTTCTCAATTGAGAACCCTTGAGAACGTTTCAAAATTCTCTCTCATGTGACACATGTTACTTTATGAGTAATCCTAATTTATTTCATAATAATCTAATTTCTTTATAGTTTAGAATGTAAATGAATTATTTATATATTTTTATTTTTTGTTTTCTATTTTTTATAATTTATAAAATAAAATTATCTATTAACAAGATCTATTATATATAACTTTAAACCATATATTAATATTATATTTAATTAGCTAAAGTTAATTTAATCAAAATACTCTTAAAATTAATTATTTAGTTAAAAAAATAGAAATCATAATAAATTATGGAACTTTTGAAAGTCTAAAAATATATTGTAAAAGTTATATATAATTATTATTTGTTAATATTATATTGATAAGAAATTTAGTGAGAAGCTTAGTGAGTCTCTCACCAATAGAGACCAAAATGAATATAGAGTTCTTGACCTAAAATTTACCCAAAAATAATAATATTATGTTGATGAGAGACTCAATGAGTTTCTCACCAATGCTGATGATCTTAGTATTTTTCTTTTATGTTTACTCTTAATGTTTTGTTTCATTTTATTTCTATGTTTTCATATCAGCACATGTGTTGTATTCACGGGAGATGAGTTAAAAGCAAATCCCTCAAACTTCTCTTTCCAAAGACTTGTCAGCGTCGTGTAATTGTAGCCGGAGATTTAACGAGATGTTATTTAGAGCTTGATGGAAAACAACATTGTCGCCTTCAAATTTCACAGATTTATACCAAGACCCCATGAACATTGAATAGTGGTAATAACGATGTAGCTTCTGCCTCCTCACAGCTATGTCGACCAATAAAAGTACCTATGCCATTTGGACCACACCATGATGATCACGTAAAACCCAACCAAGGCCTAAGAGTCGAGATCCATGATTATGGGAGGCGTTAAAATTGCACTTAAACCAACCTCGTGCTAGTGGTGTCTAGGATTTCCTCACGATAGTGGAAGCATGAGAAGTAGCTATAGATGTCGGCATTTGAACCACCATTGGATTCAACAAATCAATCCATTATGTGACATCCCGAACAATGCTTTGCCAAATATCAAATGCAGAAATTGCACAGCGAATATAGAGTAAAACATTCCTAGACTTCCACAAGCGTCATAGCATTCAAAAAGGTAAAAAGTGAACAGAAATAGATAAATTAGAATCATCATGATTCTTTATCTGATTTCGAATTTAATTTGGCTCTGATACCAAATAAAAGATTGTATAGCCTTGTAAACTTTGATTATAAAAATATGTTTTCCTTATTGCTTAGAAAATAACTCAAAACTAAACAACTCAAAATCTTACCTTAGTCATAACTCAACTAAAGTATTTATTAAGATTTACACAACATAGTTAATTTTCTATTTTTATTAGAGGCTTCTTTCACTCCTATTAACTAGAAGGATGAAAAAAAACAAAGTGCTGTAGGAGAGTTAGCCATTATGATTAGATCCTTTTAATCCTAATCTAACTTAACTTATACTTATCTTATTCTTTCATACTTATTAGAAATTTGTTGCTATTTGGGCAAAAAGTTAAGTATAATTATTGGAGATTATCTAACAGGCTACACATAGCTCGTGTCTAGTAGATTTACATTATGCTTTCACGGTAGAGTATAGATGTAGAGTATAGATTAAAGGGATAATTGGCCGAATGGCACAATTCACTAATTTAATTAAGGATATGACACATGTATTCTCATAATTAAAAGAATAGCATTTTGACTTAAATATATACAATTTTAACCTATTAATAATTATGTTTAAAATTAAAAAATATATATAGAAAACTTATATGGACGAAAGAAACTTGAGCAAGTCTACTTACTACAGTACCGTTACATTGCTCGATATATTATATCTTATAACAATAAAAAATATTCATCTATATGCTATATAAGGATAAGGAAACAGGAAAGAAGAAAAAGAAGGAGAATGAAATATAGAAGGAGAATACAAAAGACAAGAAAGAGTAGGAGAAGGATGATGAAGAAGATGGGGAGAATGAGAGGAAAAGGATAATGAGAAGAGAGAGGAGGAAGAATGCGGGGAGCACGAAGGGGAGTAGAAGATAGGAGGAAAAGAAGACCAAATAAATTAAAATCGATGAGATTTTTCCAAAAATATATATAAATTGATAATTTTAAAAGAATAAACATACTATATTAAGTAGACATTATATATATATATATATAATTTTCTATACAAAATTAGTCAATAACATATCCTTTTTTATTTAAAATTTTGTTTATTTATAAAAAATTTAAAATTTAGAGTGTGTAAAAAAATTATGTTTTTTAAAATAATTTTTAACTTTGATTTTGTTTTACATTAAAAATTGTACTCCTTCCGTTTCATAATAAGTGTCATTCTATCATTTTGCACACAAATTAAAGAAACATATTAAAACTCTATTATACACTTAAAAATTTGTTGACTTTTGATATTCTTTTTTCTTATTGGTTAATAATAAGGTTAAATTAGACTATTTATGCTAAAAATTACATCGTAAATCTAAAACGACACTTATTTTGAACCAAAAAATAATCCTAAAATGACAATTATTGTGAAACGGAGGGAGTATTGAATATAGAATTAGAGAAAGAGAGAATGAGTGAAGAAGATAAAAAATAAAAAATTATATGGATAGGGTGAAGTTATAGATATTTCATAAAATATCATTTGGGTTATACCGTCTCTAATCTATTCCTCCGTATTTTAGTCCAACATAAAATTACTCCGTTTTTTCCTCTATTTTTCTCCAACTCATTACTCTATTTTCTATTCCACATATAATATTCCAAGCATATTCTCTTTTCTTTTAAGTATAATAGTTATAAATTTCAACCATTTAATTTATTTTCAACAAAATTTTTAGAAAATTATAGATATTATAGAAAATGAAACATCTATTACTAAATAATATTACATTACACCACATAAATAAAGAAATAAAATATAAAAATATTTTTATAAAGTAGTTTATTGTAATGATTTTGTAAGTTTATCAAATTTATAAATTATTTTATTAAGTGATCTATTGTAATGATTTTGCAAGTGTATAAAATTTCTTAGATACTATACGTTTAATTACGTATAATACATATATTATTAACTACATTAATAGTTTTTAAATATAAATTAAAACATATAGTTTTGCTAAGCATAATTGATGCAAAATTTTTGTTTATGTACAAAATAAAAAAATAAAAATTTGAAGGAATAACACTATTCATACCTCCATTTTGAAGTGAGATATGAAGTTGGTTTGAAGTTGGTTTTACTCCATCTTATATATTAAAACGGGAGACACTTTCATTTTGACAGTGTTATAAACTAAAAGATAAAATTAAACCTAAAATTCATAACAACCTTTAAAATAGGTTTAAGGTAGATTTTATTACATATTTTTATACCAAAATTCAAAATCTTTGGACACATAGATTTAGGACACATTCTGATATTTTGTCGGATTTGGTTTATCTAATTTGGTATTTTGGTTATTTTTGTTTGAAACTTAATCATATATTTTTATTTTTTGGATAGAGCTTGGTTTGGTATCAATCGAGTTCGGGTTTGAGTATTTTTATATAAAAGTTCAAAATTTAAAAAAATTTAATAGAAAAACTTGAAAAAACTAAAATTTGGTTCTTGATTTGGTTTGGGTTCGACTTCGAGTTTGGGTTTTTAGTACATAGAGTGATGACTTATTTGAGTATTTTTTCAAGTTTGGTTCCTCTAATTCAGATCAATTATGGTTCGGGTTTTGGGGTCTCTAAAACAACATCTCGAAAATAATATTCCAAAATATCAACACGGGTTTAACAACCTAAATGAACACGAGTTAAAAAACAATTAAATCTCACGTTATAATGTGGAAATAATCTTAATAAATGGATATTGGAGGAGAAAATAGAATTTGGGTTGGAGATGCACTTAGATAAAATGTTATCTACTCAATTATAAAGTTATTTTGTGCTATATTTGCTAATTTCTCTAGATTTAGCTAGAAATAAAGGCAGGCAACTAATATTGAAGTATTTATTTTTTGTACTAACTTGAATAATGACGATCATTATCATATCTCAAGATTCCACACGTCTATACTTAGATACTATATTGATTCATACAATTACTTCTTAGTAACTCTGTGGCTAGCAATTATCTTTGTATATTTCCATTTGTGTGAAAACAAGCTTGATGGTATTCCAAAGTCTAGTCATGGGCCATGGGCTCGGCCCAATGATCTGTTTCTTGCGGAGCAATTGGCTCTCATCGATCTGATGCAAAGGATCATAAAGTGGTTACCAAATGACTAAACCACAGAAGATTTGACAATGTTTACTGGGTCATAGAAACTTTAAAGATGATAACGATGCGGCTGTATTTTCCCACATGATCATAAACAACATAATGCCCTTTATTATAATCCGAAGTTTTCAGCTTTTTTTCTGAAAGTAACTTCACTTTTTAGTCACTGAAAGCTATTTTACTTTTCCTTACTTCCGAGTTACTTCTCTCTTGTTCTTGCTGTTTTCTGTTAAAACCTCAACTTTGATCAAATCAGTCTCATGATAATTTTGCAATTTATGAGAAGTGGTTATTACTATTTGAGATCCGCCCAAATCCTTTTTATTTGTTTATAATATTCACCAACATGGCATTGGGCTAGAAAACAGTGGATAAGTTGGCTAAAATTGGTTAGGCCAACAATATGATTATACCAAACAAGACATTTCATAAAATTAGATCGAATAAACCGACCTCTATTACTAAAAATAGTTGCAGATGTTCCTCGATTAATTTGTATTTGTTTATAATTAGTATTTTAGGGTTTATTTTATCTGACTGCATAATCAAAGATGATCCAAATGGTAATAAGTCCTCTGTTTAATTTTATGACCAGTTCAGTTTATTTTTGCACAGAAACTGGGAGCTCTCAACTACACATACAATTTATTAGCCCTGGCGATTCCAGCTCTCGGGTCAGGTTCTTTCCAATCCTGATCACTCTAGTCCGCAACTTTTATACCCATAGAAGAACCCACTATTATTTTAGTTCGATTCTGTCAGTTTCAATTGGTTTGGTTTAGTTAGAATCCAAATTTAAAAAAACAAAAATTACTAAATACCCAAAAATATATCTAAAAATATCTTTAAAATAACAAGAAAATATTAAAAATGCTGAAAAACCTTAAAATGCTTCTGAATACCCAAATATTCAAAAAAATATATATGAAAATATATTAAAAATCAAAAAATACTCTAAAACTATTTTTAAAATACCTAAAAATACTATGAAATCGGCTCTTCGGATATCCATTATGTTCTTAATTTAATCTGGTTCTTTGGGTCCAAAAATTTTAGATAAGGTTTATTTTTTTTTTTAATCAGATCTAGGTTCAGATCTTCTAACCCGGATATTATATTCATGGCTACAATTTATATAGTTATTACTATTTTTATTTTTTCAAATTGGTTTTAATATATTTTTTGTCACTAAATTGGTTTTAATATATATATATATATATAGTTATTATTACTAACCAAAAATCTTCATACTAAAACTCTTAGAGACTAAACTCGTATGAGAAGTTGTAAAGGAGTAATTTATGTCGCCATTTGCATTAGTCAGAAATAAATTTTCGAATTAGATTCGTAAAACTAGCTAGATCATTTACTCTTAACCGTACAAAATGTTTTTTATTTATTTTGATAAACTAGCATAGATGATGACTCATTGGAATCCACTAAATTGTTTTTTTTAAAAATAAATTTTTTAAAATCCACTAAAATAGTAAAATGTTAGTGGAGGATCCATTTGATCTCGACCTGACTCGTGAATCATGAGAGCCAGTGAGCCACTGTACCATTAGGTAAACATGGTGGACCTCCATCATATTACCATTATGCCCACAACACGTATTATTACTTCACTCTCCACATGTCTTACTACTATTCCCTCACTTTTTAAATTAAATTTTTAAAATTTTGAAATATCTTACGTAAATTAGCGTTTTTTTAACCCTATTATAGAGTTACAAAAATCCAAAAACAAACTACCATAGCACTTATAAAAAAACACTATTGTAATCTACTATTGATAACCATAATTTTTGTAGTGTTGGTCTCCATTGTATACTAATGCAATTTTGGTTATTTATGACAATGTAAGGATAGTTAGAGAGACTTATTGGAGGTACGATCTAGAAATCTATATGTAAATCTTCGTAGAATTATTTGATTTTAAAATTATTAAAATATCACTTTGAATAATCCCCTTAGACTCTTTTTGTACTTAGGTTATTGAAACTTTTTTTAACAAAAAATTGTTGAAATTTTGGGAGTTTTGTAGAGTAAAAGAGATAAATTCTGTAAACGAGGCTAACTAATGTAATTAATAAGAAAATATATTGATTAACTTTATCGTATAATATATTGAGCGATAAATATTGAAAGTAAGAAGGCCTCGTGGGAATCTTTCGATTAAAAGATTGATCAAATTACATTAACTAATATGCTTCTTCTCTCGAATCAATGAAATAAAATATGGAAAGGCAAATTTTGAACTTATGCTTATATTCGTAGATATGAATGTGTATGAGTTATATTAGAATGCTGCAATAGTTAATACTTGACTAAGTTTACTCTCTGCCACTACTTATGATTTGCGGATATTATGTAAAGTTGAAGATCCGACCAAATAATTTTCTGTTTCTTAACTCTTACATTTTCCAACTTAATTTTGGAAAAAGACTACTATAATGAATTATTGAAATTAGGTGAGGTATTGACCAATTAAAGAATCATTACACAACATAATTGTTCTATACTTTGCTTATATATAGTGTTCAAAGCAGTTTATCTGACTGCATTACACACAACACAAGTGGAAGTAACTCTTCTGCTTCCTCTGCTCTTTGTCATGGCTGATTCTGTCTCTGGTGACAGAGAAGCTCAGAGTTCCGGCGATCCAAGCAGCAAGCGTGGTGGATGGAACACTTTTCCGTTCGTGATAGGTTGGTGTTTCGTTTTGAAGAATCAAAGATTATAATTTGTATGAAGAATGATTTAATAAAGAAT
>OVBA01003759.1:0-26402 GCA_900406435.1 Lepidium aucheri
TACATCATGCTTACTTCTCATTCTAATCATTCTCACACTTATGAAATATATACTATATTGTATTCATTACCATTAATTCTTTGAAAGAATATTGATTTCGATCGAAAACAAATTCCGCAAATTCTTGGGAATTTTTGTAAAACCGAACATATGAACATAAACCTATATATATACTAGTCTCTACGATTAATTTTCGAAAAATTATGATAGCCTAATGGTAATCGGACTGCTGAAAGAGCCTCCTATCTTTGACAGGTCACAGGGTCGAAACCCATTTTGTTCTTTTTTCAATTTCGACTTTGCGACTGAAGTGAGACTGCTTTGTCCACGTAGTCTCACTTCAGTAGCAAAGTTATTATTAAAAAACAACAAAATAGGTTTCGAACCCGTGACTTGAAGATGATAATGGGCTTTGCTAGTACTCCATTAACCAATGGGCTATGGAAATCAATCAAACAATCTTCGCAACGATAAATATATATTACGTAAAATTAGTATGTTCGGTTTTATCAAAAATTCCAGAAAAATTTGCGGGAATTTACGGCTAAGTATAATATTCTACATGGAAGACAATATCATTTCAAACACACTTATATTGTAAGAAACCCTTAAATTTTTTATATAAATACAATTTGCTTGTGTTTAAAATATTGTTTTTCGTCCATATCATTCTACTCGTCAATATCCGAGGCAACATATTATATTAAATTTTGTTTTCGGGTTGAAATATTATGTTTTCGTCTCTATGTATTATATACACTACATACTATATTATATTTAATAACATTAATTCTTTGAAAGAATATTGAGAATAACATAAATTTGTCTTTAAATTGAGACCAAAATGTGTGACTGGTTTTGAGAGACTAGGCGTATAGTCTTAGATAAGTCACAGTTTTGCGACTAATTTGCTACTTTCCCACGGTGTTGCATATTAGTTTTACTATAGTCGCACTTTTGCTACTAATGTGCGACTAATGATTTCAGTATCAAAGTTGAGACTAATTGGAGACTGATTTGTTGCAGTCTCACTTCAGTCTCATATCAGTAACAATATAGTCTCACATTTTGCGACTAAAAATCAGTCACACTTTTCAGTCGCAAAACGTGTGTTTTCTTGTAGTGCTTCTGCTTAGGTTATCACAGAGTCAGGTTTGTCCTTGCCGGGCATTATTACCTCGACTAAGCCATCTCCGGTATGTATTGAGGGATCATTCTACCGGATCAGAAAGCTTTGCTCTTCGATGTTGAGGTATACTATATTCACCATAGGAAGACGAGTCGTTCACGCTAGCTGTGATGTTGGCAGTGGATGCTTCGATTTAAGGGTTGAGTTGCATTTGTGACGAGTCTTTCTTAAGTCTCCTTTTCTTAGCATTTGCCTTTGTGTAATCTTTGGTTCCCTATGTTAGAGCTTCGGTTCCGGGGATTAAATCGTCTTCTGCCGGCCTATGTATCGATCTTATGCTTTAGATCTTAACCGAGTTCTTTCGGTTTTATCTCGCTACTATGTAATCTCACTCTTTTATTTAATGAGATGAAAGAAAAAAAATAATATATATATATATATATCTTGAAGGGATTAGTATCTTGTGAAACCTAGGCATAATAAACAAGCATATGTGATGTGTATATATGATTGACGTGCATGGTGTGAGAGGAAATGTGCATGAGAATTGTGGGTTTAGTGAAACGTGATTTAGTAAAGTGAAGAAACGAAGAGCATGAAATTTGCGGCTATATATGTTGAATTAAAGTTCTGCTGAAAAGGTTGGCAGTACTAGAACTTATGATAGAAGTTATTCAATATAATTATGGATTATTATTCATATTAGTTAATCTTTTAACAACAACATAAAATATAAATTAATCATTGTCCCTAAAGCTTGATAAAATATATTATGCAATTAAGTACTTGATTGGTTATAGTTCTTATTGCTCTAGAGAATAATAATATTATTTAGAGCACTAAAATTAATTCAATTTTCCTTAAATATTATTTTAACGTTTAAAAAGACAATTTTTATTCTTGGAATTTTTTTTACTGTGAATAAACAAAAAAACTAAAACCCAAATTTATGAAGTTTACATAAAATCTCCTAGCCAAAAAAACTTTAAGCTACAACCTTAATATATCATCCCTAAATTTAAAGAACTCAGTTTTCTAAAACATGAACATGTGAAAAAATGATATAGTTATCAAGTATTCTATATTATATGTGATCCGAAAAGGATTAACAAAACTATTTCTCCTTTAATATAGCGTATAGCACCAACTAAAATATAAGTTTAGAACTTAGAGACAGTACTAAAAACAAAAATTAAATACATATATTAACACCTTGAAAAAAAATTACGATTTACTATTTACCAATAAAATTTTGAGTAATTTAAGTGTATATATACAAAATTCATGTTTAATTAAGTGATTGCATACCTATAATTTATAGGGTTACAGTCTAGTATATTAGGACTTCTTTGTCCCTTGTCCAATTTCTCTCTTCTTTCTACTACTTTCAACTCACATTTTTTTTCTCTAATTTTCTTCTTCTCTCACGCTTATATATGTCTTAATTCTTTCTTTCTTTTCCACTCTTCCAAATTTGAATGAATTTTTTAGACTTTTTGTACAAAAGATCCTTAACTGATAAATGTTGGTATATGAACGATCGTTTTTTAGCATCCAAAAATCTTGTTTCATGTAATTAAATGTGTGCATATCATGTATAACAAGGGTTTTTCAATGGGTATTTGTGTTAAATTTTTATCATATTCTCTCCTAGAAGGGTCTCATTTTTAAAATATGCACTTGTTTCTGAGATTTTGATATATATAAATTAACATATTGGCTATGAATTGATAAATAGTTTTTGGCTTTTGTTTTTAAATTTTAGATTTTAGTTTTTAGTTTTTAGATTTTAGATTTTAGTTTTTAGATTCTAGTTTTTGTTTTCAAAATCCTGAAAAAGTGGTTTTTGGTTTTTAGAAAACTTAACGTTGATATTCCAAAAACCAGTTTTTGAACTTTGTAAAAAAACAAAAAGCTAAAAACTTGAATGGTACCCTCCAATCAGAAAATAATTTTTAAATTTGGAAAATCAGTTTTATCAAAATCATGAATAGTTAAAAACAATTTTTTTAAAAACAAAAACCAAAAACTGGTTAAAAATTAGTCATCATTGAGCCTTATAAATGTATTAATGGATAATAAACTTTTGTTAGCAGATAATAAATTTTTAACTCATGTAAAATATGTATTACATGGTAATAAAAATATGTTAGCGGGGATAATAGATCTGTTAATGCTACTTTATATAAATTAGTAGATTATAAATATGTTACCCTCGTTAAATATGTGTTACTGGGTAACAACTGGGAGATGGAGCATTAAAGATTGAGACAATGCATTTAATGATGTGTCATTCACTCTTCACATATATATAAGTAGCAGGTAATAATTGTATTAAGTAGATAACATATATTACTAACAAATAGTAAATATATTAACGGATAGTATGTTTAAAGGTAGCGGATAATACATATTTTACCTGTGGAGAAAATTGTACCAAATGCTCCCCTTAATTTTTTTATTATACCAAATACCCTCTCGCCCAAACCTTATATTTTTGCCCCCTTTCACTATTCTACTCAAACCCAAATTTACCAAATTAACCCTCACTAAATTACCGCTTGAATTTCCTCCATCGTCTCCTTACATGCGTCTTCAGGAAGCGAGTACGACCATTTGCAACTTGTGTATTCTTCTCTTCATCATCTATCCTCTTCAATTGTAGTCTCTTTAGTCTCACTCTTTTTTCCTCACAATTGTATCACATCCCTTCATCTCCAGTTATCTCGTATTGTTGAAGCCATGCTACCCTCTTCTTATCTCTGATTTCATCTTACTCGATTCTAAATTTGTCTTCGAATTTTTTCCACACCTTTGTTTCGCTCATTTTTTTCTGGAATTCAAACCCCTGTTCATGCACGAAATTGATCTTATCTACGTTTTTGCTTCTTTTTCATTTTCTTTGTCGGATCTCCAGACGCTGATGTTTCTTCAAAACCCTAGGTTTTTCACTTTCATTCTCGCTTGCACCCATCGGACTAATCGGCGGTCATAGTTGTCTTGTTCTGTATAATATTGTAGTGGGCATTTTTTGATTTTGACAAAACCCTAGATCTCGTAACACATGGACAATAACTTTCATATTTACTCATTCAAATAAGATCTCATAACTCATGGACAACAACCTTCATATTTACTCATTCAATTAAGATCTCGTAACTCATGGACAACAACCTTCAACTTTACTCGTTTTTTGATGTTTTACGGTTTTTTTATCTTGTAACACGTGGACAAAAACCACCACCATTACTTTCATGTGTATGCTTTTTTGTCAATTGTGGCTATGCTTGCTATGGTCTTTTATGTACATTGTTTTTGATTTATGATCACTAATATACTGATATGTTCATGTGTGAAACACTCATACAATTTCGTTGTCTCTTAGTGACATTTGCTTTTGGCCCTCAGTGACACATCTTATATATATATCTTGTCCACTATTCAATTACCAATACTTATGTGTTTCACCTACATGTCAATGACGTGCAGATCCACTACTACTCTTAACAACCACTCAGATTTTGATGCCGATTTGCTTCCCACCCACTTGTTCGCAATTGACCGTTATCCTTCTGATAGTCAGCTCAATTCATACTCCAAGCCAGAGTACCTTCTTCACTTCAAAGATGTTTTTGAAGACACTACTGAGTTCGAGTACCTTTAGAAGTCTTATTTTGGTCCACTCTTCGAACTCGAAGTTCGCAGGACCTCACTCTCTGGAGGTTGGTCCACAACTTTTTGTATCGGTCCCTTGTTTCCAAGAAGAAGCACAAACTCTGGTTCGTCTTTGGTGGACAACTAATTCATTTTTCCCTTTGAGTGTTTGTGATTTTTACTGTCTCCCATGCGGCCCTTATCCTGCAGATTTACAGGATTTACATACTCCTTTCGTCGGTTCTGCACCATATTGGAACATCTATTTGATACTAACACAAACGTTACAATTCAAGAGATAGTGGACTGGTTACAGAGTAACAAGAAACTTCCCAAAGAGAAAAGGATGCATAGGTCTAGTGCTTTGCGTCTCGCCTTGATTGTTATCGCGGAAGACATTTTAATATGTAACTCTCAGCAAGTCAAACCTTCAGTTTAAATTGTTGAGATGGTTAAGGATCTCGATCTCTTTGAAGCATTTTTGTGGAGTCAACACTCTTTCATGATGACTTTGAAGATGGTCAAAGTAGGCCCATAGGTTAAGTCAACCAAGCTCTTATAGAGAAACTCTGTCAAACACACAATGCTTGTCATGGTTTCACTATAGCTTTTCAGCTTCTAATTCTAGAGACTGTGCCCATTTTATGTGACCACTTACCTGCGGGTATGAAGGCATCATCCTTCTCTGGCTACACTCTTCTTCGCCTTCCTCCCCTCAAATCTTTCCATAATGATAACATTTATGCTTCAGAGAATCACCCAAGTGTAAGTACAATGTTATTATTAAGTCAAATGTTACATGTTCTTCCCTTTTTCCATTATCCTCACTTCCATCTATCTTTAGCTTCTAGTTCATCCAATATTGGAGGGTGTTTGTGAGTATGACATCTCGAGCTACTTCATTCAAAGTTTTCTTTTTCCAGAAACAACTAGCATGGTGGTTTTGATGATCTCTTGATCCTGATCCCTCTGCTTGATGCTAACGGGAAGGTCGTCATGCGCATGAAATCAAAAGATCCTAAACCTTCCGATCCCAAAGCTGATCAGGAGTTCCTTATGAAGTGTGTTGAAGACAAGGTATGTGAGTTATTTGCAAGGAAGAGGATTTTGTTAAGGGATTTTATTGAAGATAAAGTCATCCGTATTTTGGGCAAGAGAGACGTTCTATAGAGAGGGGATGAGTTTGGAATAGGTGGTTCGTGCCCTAAAAAACGTTCCCAACAATACTGTCCACAAAAACAACGTTAGTCCCCATGGACAAGATTCCAGCAACGCCCCTAGCACTGGCGTCCATCTAACTAATGTCCACAACAATGATGTCCTTGAGCTAGTACCCCCAAATCAAGTGGCGGCCAATCTAGATACCATCATAAATTATTTCTCTCCCAAACTGATTCTCATCATGGATTCCTCTGATAAACCGTACCAAATCATTAACTTCTCAACGAATTCTACCATTGAGAAAGACTCTATATGGGCAACATATGAAAACGTACCAACTACACTAAATTTTGTGAGTGATCATGGGGATGACTCAGAACAAGTTTGTATGACTCTACCTATGCTCTTACTTTACTATCTCATTATAGCATATATACAAATCTTCTTTTTTCCTACCCAGCTTCATGTTGCCCGCTGCCACGGACCTTCAAAAGTTATCCCTTAAGATTTTGTCGACCCATCTATGGAAAATGTAACCAAGGAAAACGACTTTGCCCTACATGTTGGTGTCCAAGAAAAAGTTGAATGGTTCCTTAATCAACCCTCCTTATAAAAATATAAAATCCTTCACTTTTCTAATATTTAAACTGACATATTCCCGAAGGCTGTTCAGAAGCTCTTGAGAAAGACTATGTCCCTAAAACACCACCATCTTTTTAGAAGGTCGTCCCTTGTTATTGTGTTTCCTGTTTCTTTTATTCAGTGTTCTTGTCCCCACTTACACATCTTTCTCCATTTATGCAGGGAGCCTCCCAAAACCAGCAGCACAGAGTTGGAGGCTCTCCCCCACCTCCTCTTCCTAAGTGGATGAGAGTTGTCCCAGTTTGCTTCTTCCAATTCAAATCTCCTTGCTCAATTTCAAAAGTTGTGCAGCTGCGGAAAAAATTCATCACTTTACTTGTATCTTTGAAAGACAAGTAAGTCGGCCAACTAGATATCTCCTACTAGATGTCCATTTCCATTTTGTCCACTATTTATATATTACGCTTTTTCATGTCCATCTTATATATTATTTTTTCTATCAAGGAAACAAGTTGTTAATGGTTATCTTGTCAAGAATTCATTATTCCAAGATATTATGTCGCCTCAGAATTACCTGGATAGCAGCGTATGTTCTTCTCTTTTCCACATCTGTGATTCTATTACACTATCCATAACATCACTAACCAAATTAGGTACATTCCTTTTTTAGCACATGGAAGCTCTACTGTCTCTTGTATGGCGTAGACATGGTGAAAAATACTCCTTGAAGAGAATTGCGGTTCTTGACACATGGTTCACCACTATATTGTGCCACGACCATGCACGCCTAAACACATGCAAGAGGGACACACTGTTTGCATGGCATAGTGTAGTTTGAAATTACATATCTGGAATTGTCCCAAGCCGTTTCAACAAACTGAAGTAGTTTTTCGATGTGGATATTGTCTACACCCCTATGAACTGGGGTAAAGGTCCCTAACTTTATGGGCCCCATTCTTGAAGCCCTCCCACTCATCATCAAAGATATTTGCAGTCCTTGGCAAGATAACTTCACTTTTTTCTGAGACATTTGACTTCATCAGATCTGGCAAATGCACCCAAAACTTAAGAGCCAGTGATTTGCCACTATCTGTTAGGTTTGTCAAGCTACATGCCCAAGGGCTTCCTCTTGACGACATATTTGACTTAGATGTGGACGAACTCAGACTCTAGTATGCTCTGGATGTTTTTGAGGAATTTGTCCACCCTTTTTGTCCCTGATTACCCTATGAACTTGGACCTAATTTCTACTTTGCTTTTATTTTGTTAAGGACCTTACACGCTTTTTTTTTCAGCTTCTTTGAACAATTTACTCTTCTACTTTTACTAATCTACTTTATCATTTAAACTCTTGCAAATTCTCAACCATCATCTTTTAACTATAACCATTTATGCATTCAGTTCCCCAATGGGCATATCCTTCTTTTGTCCACATATAACAGTTTGACTCCTTCTATTTAAGATCTCCTATGTTCTTCCCCTTCACCATATAGTCTCTACCCCGAATACTCTCTTCCCCACAGTCAATCTCTCCCAACTTATTATGGAATCAACTACTAACCTACATTTGTTTGATCTACCTAATCCTCTACTTCTCCAAATCCTCAAGTTTGTGGCTACCAAGAATTTTGAAGATTTAGGCGAGTTTTGGGTTTCATGTTCTCACGCTCGACATTTAGCAAGTCACACTGATCTTTTTTGTGTTGCCTCGCTTTCTAAGTTTAAGCACAACCCAACTTGGTTAACATGGGTTCCTTTCATCGTATTTTCTTCATAAGATGTGTTGCAGCACACAACCAAGAGGCCCGTTTCCTTGAAAGCATCCGTTTGACAGCAAGAGAAGGCTCCATTGAACAAGTCTGCGATATTCTCCATACTAATAAGCCTTTTACGCTTGAAGGAGCATTTGCTCTAGGTATTTTTCAACAGCCTCTGTATGTCCTTGTTTTCTGGCTGCTTTTTAACATCCTCAGTACCCATCTCTAGTAGATATATATACATATGATATAAAAAGTCCAAGAAATCGTTAGGAAAACAATGAAAGAAAAAAACAAAATTCTTTAACAATGGCGGCATCTAGGATTTTAGTTGGGTGGAAATGGAGAAGATGAAGATGCAATTACTTGTTGCCTTTTTAAACTCAGGACAAATATAACGTCCCAACCATTGTGTCAAAGTGTCTACTAATGTTTTTAGGTAAGAAATATTATATGTAGATATTAAAATCTCCTTCACTATTTTAGCAAAAATGGAATGAAAGGATCTTCTTTTGTTCTTCAGTTGACGGAGAAGCGCTTTAATAAATAGATTTTATTTTGACTGAAAATCCCAAAACTAATTCCTAAATATTCCTCGATTTATTTCTGTTTTCTTAATAAATTATTAGGTGGTATCCGTATAATGCGTAACAAACTTTGAGTAGAAATTGTAATGAATAAACCCAAATCTCTAAATTTCGAGAGAGTATTTTTCATACTTAATCATTTTTCCCACTATTGACCGCTCTTTCACTGATCTTAATTACAAAACCCAACGGTACGGCCAACCTATCAAAAATTTGTACTTTGATATAAACAATTTGAATCAAAAAAGGATACTTTGCCCAAAAGGTAAAACTTTGAAGGGGCTTTACCATTTAAACACATGTTGAATTGAAAAACCCTCAAGTCGTATTTTAAGCCCATAAGGCTTTCCATTTGTTCTTAGCGAATTTAAGATTTAGAAAACCAAATTGCATTAAATCTACAAAGCTCTGTGCTCCAACTTCTAAAAAAAAAGTGACTTTCTTTATATCTCAATCCGACGAATTTTGCTTCTGCGTAAACATCTTCGTCTTTCTATCTCTCTCCGTGTTGACTCTTCAGGCGATCCAACAACGCGATTCTCGGGGTAAGTCAGACGATTTCAGCTGATATTCAAGAAGCTTTTGATGGTTTAAATGTTGGTTTTCTGCGAGATTTCTTCTTCCTCTTAGGGTTTTGTTATGTGCTGCCTACTCCAGGAAACGGGATGAATTTTACCATATATGGGAGAATAGACGTAATTAGATGATTACTTTACCTGCTCGATTTTGAGATGCCTGACATATTAGAAAGAATTATGTGTCCGAAATCTAAATTTGCTGCTAGATTTTTGTTTTTGATTTTTTCTTTCTTTTTGTGATTTTTTTGGTAGGGTTATATTAGATTTCCATCTCTTTATCTTTTCCATCGTGGTCCGATAAGCTCTCAACGATGTTTAACCTGAGCTGTTGAATCTTGATTTTGCAGAACAATTCGATACTTTCTTCAGAAATTTGATTTGAGCTTGTTATAAAGCGAGGTACTTCTCTACTGCATTTGGAGATGCCTCGAGACTTGTCAAGATCGAGGTCACCGTCTCCATCACCTTCACGTCGTAGAAAGTACTCGAGGTCTCCTGTAAGCCATAGGCATAGCAGGAGGAGTAGAAGGGACAGAAGCCGTTCTCCGTACTCATCTTATTCGTATAGCAGGTGATACCCGTAATATTTTTTTCTTTATTTGTTTACCTTAGATAACATTGTTTAGCCTCCAACAAATAACTGCAATAAAGTTTGGTGGAACACTCTCAATTATTTTTACTAAAGCTCCTACTTATTTGCCTACCCTTCTACAAGAGGGAGTGCAATATCTGGATGCGGCTGGTACTATCATAAGCGATTTTTTGAGTGATGATTCTTATTGGGACTATCTCCTATTTATTTGGCTGTTGTGAGCAGTGTAGAGTTGTGGCAAGAGAATATGTTTTATGACCGAGCTATGCCTGTACATTCAGTAAAGACATAAGTTAAGAGGAGACTTTAACAGTACCGATGTTCTGATTTAGTATATATTATAGTTATATGTCTGGATGGCGTGATTATTTGTTTGAATCATTATCAGTAGCAACTTTTATGTTCTTTAAAAATTAATAGTGCTAATAAAAAGACAAAAATACCACATAATTCTTAGTAAGATAAGATATAAACAATTTAAGAACAATGGCTGAGAAGTTAGGAAGAGGATTCATGCTCTTTCCATTATAAAAAGCTCAATTTCTTCCCATTCTAAGGGAGGGGAAATGAGCAGGTGATGGATTGCTGTTGGGTGTTCTTTCATTGATCCCTTGTCTCGTTAGCTTCTTCATGTGATAAAAGTTGGAGCTGATAATTCTTAACAGTGTATAAGGTAACTGCACATACTTCTGTTTTCTTTATGTGAAAGTGGGCTACCTGATGCCTAGTCTTCATCCATGTCCCTGGTAGTACAGTAGTTTCATCTTTTTCTTACTGCTTTGTTTTTGATATTGTACAGACGAAAAAGTCGTTCTATCTCTCCTAGGCGCCATCGAAGTCGATCTACTACTCCAAAGAGACGTTCTCCAACCCCAAAACGTTACAAAAGACAGAAGAGTAGGAGTTCTACTCCATCTCCTGCAAAAAGATTTTCTACCACAACTCTTGCGTCAGCTAAACATAGGAATGGAGAAAAACTCATTAGAGAAGAGGAAGAGCGGAAAAGGTAAATCGTCTGTAAATTATAGATTAGAATGGATGTCATGGTCAAATTAAAGTTTGTGTTCTCATATCTTGTTCAATTGTATTAGTCTTAAAGGTGCAACAGGTTTCATCCTTCTTGGCTTTGGTAATGGAAGATAGGCTATAACTCGACTTGTTCATATTTGATCCTCTGGCATAAATCGTCATACTATCTCGATTTGATGAGTTACCATAAGTCATTTCCATTGATCATGACTGTTAGAAATAGATATATGTTGAAAGCACACGAGTACCTTGTTGAAGGTTTGTTTGTGCTATGATGATATAAAAAATACTTCAATTTACCCTTGACATTGGGAAACAGAAACAGTCTCAACAATTTTTCTCGGATTTGGAATAAATTTATGGTTCTTTTGCTGTTCAAGAGTGAAGACATGACGACATGAGAAAGTCCAGGTGATATTAAAGGTTCTGAATCTGCTTGGGGTGTTCTCTAATATTTCACTATATTTGTTACCAGGCGACAGCAGGAAGCAGAACTGAAGCTAATAGAGGAAGAAACTGTGAAACGGGTCGAAGAAACTATTAGAAAAAAGGTTGAAGAATGCTTACAGTCTGAGAAAATTAAAATGGAAATTCTAACGCTGTTGGAGGAAGGAAGGAAAAGACTTAATGAAGAAGTTGCGGCTCAACTTGAGAAGGAGAAGAAAACTTCTCTTATTGAGGCTAAAGAGAAAGAGGTAATGTTCTTCAATTAAAAAAGAATTACTCTTAATAGCTTTCTCAGGTTATATAATTTTGTTCGTATAAAAGCTTGAAGATTTTTGACGAACATTGCTTCATAAATGGTTATTTTTTTGCTGAGTTATACAACGGATATTGTATGTTTCATTTGACTTCACATCTAGAGTTGTGCAACAAAAAACTTGCGGTTTCTATACGATGCTTTTATAGACGTTAGTTTTCTAGGTGGAGACTGTTGGGCGTTTCTTCAATTTAGTAAACTGATGATGTCTTTGTCAAGACTCAAGATATTTGTTACACAGTGACATGGTTCAAAAAATAGCTGCTCGTAGCATTTTTGAATGAATTCGTATGGCTTATTGTACCGGTATCATAAATCTGTCTATTATGGACATTGTTGAAAAAGCAGCCTTTTTTCAGGGCGTTATGCGGTGTTTGTCGCAGGAAAGAGAGCAAAGAGATAGAGAAGAGACGGAGAGAATAGCGGAGGAGAACTTTAAGAGAATGGAAGAAGCTCAGAGAAAAGAAGCAATGGAGAGGCAAATGAAAGAGGAAGAACGGTATCGGGAGCTAGAGGAGCTGCAGCGGCAAAAAGAAGAAGCTATGCGAAGGAAGAAAGCAGAAGAGGAAGAAGAGCGTCTCAAACAGATGAAACTGTTGGGTAAAAACAAGTCACGCCCTAAATTATCATTTGCCTTGAGCTCTAAGTAAATGCATAAAGGTAAAAGAATTGTCATGATATTCCTATCAAAGATGCTTTATATTTACACTTATTTTCATTAGTGCTTGTATTTTGCAGCTTAAATCTCTTGTCTTTATTTTTATTTTTTGTAATTTGAGTTCTCTTTTGTAATTTTATATTTGGTCAATTTTATCAAGTTTGATTCTTCTGAATCTCTGATTGGATTGTTGTTGGTTAACCTCCGGATATATAAACGACAACCAAAATATAATTCATTCTGGTTGCAGATTATCATCAAAACCACACAGGGACTCTCCGTTGATGTTGCAAATTGCAATATAAGCATAATCATCTATAGGTACCTTGATTATACAGCAAATTAGATCATAACAAAATTACAAAAGCTTTTACTATGAGGTTTTGAAAAAAATTGTACATCAAGGATGTATAGAAGTATTGAGAAGGAGATGATCTATAAAAGGTAAGACAGATGATTGTGACTGTTGATATTACCTATCTTCTGGGAAGACCTTGTGTAAAAAGTTGACAAATCGTTTCGAGTAAATCGCCGGTTCGGTCACAGATATAGTCGATGGATCATACTGCAAAGACTTGCAAGTATGCTCCACTTTCTTCTTCGTGTTATACTCCTGTAGAATATCTATGATTCCCATGTACACAACCACATCATATACTTCAAAGAGCTCAATTGTTGCCGACTCTTCCTTGTCCTCGATAAGCTCGTGATGGGCTTGAGCCGGCATGTTCACTCCTAATTGTACTCGCAGCCTAAAACAATGGATCCAACGGCATTGTTCAGCTTTAAGCATAGGTCAGATGAAGTGAGCAAGAGTGGAAATGAGTAACCTTGCAGTTCCGGGAAGAATAAGATCAACTTCCTGCTCGCCAACGGAAAACGCTTTGAGTGTGCTTCCTCTAATGTGAGGACCCGGGGCAGTATTCACGGAATTGGGTTCGTGAGTTACCAATAGCAATCCTTTGGGAGGAATGGAGAGTTCTTGAGTCAAACCGGCTGAAAACATGAAACAGTATAAGTTATACACGCCCCATTGCTTAGTTCTCAATTCTGTAATCCTCTTCGGTATGTAAAAGTATGAAGTGACTTGAAACGCATATGGCTAGGATACTGATAAAAAACAAGCTCAATGCTAAGTTACCTAAGTCATAAATTTTTTTAGAAGAAGTACAAAAGATATCCTCTTGGAACACTGGGACCTACCGTCTACAGAAGAAACGCTATCTTGATCCGACACTGCATTTGGAGGGTCAAGGATATCATTAAGTTGCCCAGGAGCTCTAAAATGTAGTCCCAGTAAAAGACTGTAGTCAATGATGTGCAGAGATTCCAAGAACGAGCAGTCTAAGGAAATTTGCCTGCCATGCAAGGAAAACGAGGAGGTTCCACAAACAATTAGAAACTTTGAAATTCAAAACCACAGCTGTTTATTCATTGTTTAGGATTGGTGTTGTTCCAAGATACTGTAAGCGATTTCTGGTAGCAAGTTTATGTAGAAGATAACAGAAACATATAAAAATAGATCCTCCCTTTAGCAAAATTTTTTTGACAACTTTTCACTCAGCTGCGTATAGCATATCATTCACAATGGAAATGATATGAAGAAAATGGTATCTCACTCACTTGAAGAGGGCCTCCCGTAACAGCTTGTCCATATGTAATTCATAAGCTAGATCAAGATCTTTCAATGTGGTCTTTTCTTGGATTTTAATCTTTTCAGTAAACCTCCCGTGAGATGAACCCTTTAAATCATATCTCCGGTGAATCTTCAATTCTGTGCAAAACATATTCCCCATGACCACAAAGCGTACCTAGAAAAAGACCAGAAAGCTCATGCTAAAAAATGGGTGGAAACACAACCGAGTTTAGTTATAAATGGACCAGAAAATTTCTTACCTTTCTTCCCCACTTGACTGTTATTCTGTGAACTCCAAAGAATTTGGTTATAAGTGTGTTTTCATGGTCCCCTACATGTTCATAGTACTTAGGCAACATTCTGAGCAAAACCTACAAAGCAAAATTTGATGGATAATGTTTGTCTTTAGTATCTGTAAAATATTGACATTTAGAGTATTACCAGCACAAAACAAAGTTTAGCAAGATACTAGGACATTGTTTCTGTGACATATTAAGAAGAGCTTACAATATCACCTACACCAATATTATCAGTAAAGACAGGAATAATTCAAATCACAGCTTTGTTCAGTTGGTTCAAACCTGCAACTCAGATTTTTTTAGTGTCTTGATCACAAATCTGTCGTCGTGAGAAAGGAAGAAGATACTGCCACTTTTCCCGGGGGAAGAAATTTCTGTCAGGCCATCATCACCACAAATAGACATCATGTACTCTGCAGCATCTAACTTGAACATCTCCCTCAAATTCCTGGCACAGTCCATTGGAAAACACGAACAAAATATCAATATAAAGAACAAATAATCACTTATTTCATAATTCTTCGTTCCACACCCGCACAAATCCTAAAAGTATAGATTGCTTCCATCACGCTTGGGTGGTAATTTATGCAATATAGAGGAACAGCTATCAGGCGGAGCTAAGTGGTTTGTAATTCTTACGAAAGTGTTTTAATTAAAGGTCAGTCTCCAAAGCTAATATGCACATTGATAGAATAATTTTAAACGTCTTTGCTATCTATCTGCCTTAAGAAAACTGTTTTACCTGAAAACCATAGGACAATAGTCTTTCCAATAGAAGTCTATAGATTTGTGTGGAGGCGTTAAATTGGAGCCATCTCTAGGGAAGAACATTTTTGTTCTGGCGTTTTTACCAAAGTCAGAGGCACGCACTTCTCGCCTAGGCACTGGTGTAATTTTCCCAACTGTATACCTGAAAACCTCAAAAGAATGTTGGATTAGAGGAAGAGCCATACTAGATGTGCAAAACAGGTTGTCTCTTTGCTTGTATGGGAGTGTGAGTCTAATTTTAAACCATATAGCAAAAATAATACACATAATGACATCATTTGTTTAAGGCTATAATAGAGCAGTCTCAATGATCATGGAATTGTAAAACACATACAAAAGAGCTACTTTTTTGTAAAGCTTTGCATAAGACTATCTTAACATATTTTGGTCATAGGCGTAAGATATTGAATTTTTTTACCTGATACCAAGTTGGAGATTTAGCTTTAGATAATAATTGTGTTCCCGTCTTAGAAAGGTCACTAAAGTCCTAGCCCTGACTTCTTTAGGAAGATTTGGGGGTCTAATTTTGTGTGACTTGTCAACAGAATTCGTAATGGTTTCTTTAATCAAAATTCCCTGCATGTATTCCCTTTCGTAAACAATACGGTTCTTATCTTGTCCCTCGCTTTGGCCAGAGCCAGAAGACCGTGCAGACTTAGATAATGGCCCATGACTTGTGAAATCTCTTGCAAGATCACATATCCTTGGATTTTCATCCAGCAACCTATCCGATATTCTACCCGAACTTTTTGTCGTTTCACTAACTGAAGTATTCATAGAAAGACTGTGTGTCACGGTGTTTGAACTCCGTAGCTCCTCAACATTTACTGATGAGCTACGAGACAGCACAACCTTTTCAGTATCATCATATTTAAGAGAGCGACACCACTTCTTTAGAGATGGATGTTTACTTCCAGCAGGGTAAAAGACTCCTTTCCCGTCTTTTAGGCCTCGGGACCAGGTTCCAAAATATAAACATCCATCAAGAAATTTATAAACTCCAGAGCCATGTCTAAACCCATTCAACCAAAAACCATCAAAAAGATCACCATTTGTCCACCTCATAACCCCTCTGCCACACATTTTACCCTTTCTCCAGTTCCCTATGTACCTATTTCCATTGGTCCAAGTATAACTACCACGCCCGTCTTGTAATCCTTCTTTCCATGAACCATCGTATACATCTGAGTTACAATACTCTTTCCTTCCAAGCCCATGCCTAACATTCATTCTCCAGGCTCCACTGTAAACAGATGCATCAGGTGACGTCATGGTGCCAAAACCATGAAGGTATCCACCAGAGAAATCTCCTTCATATTTTGCTCCAGATGACCACATGAGCTTCCCTTTACCAGATATTTTGCCTTCATCCCAATCTCCCTCGTAGACAGTTCCATCTGACCATGTATACTTTCCCTTCCCATTAGGAAGTAGTCCTTTAATATCACCAGAATAGAGGTCACCATTTGAGAATTCTCTATCTCCAGACCTGAGGATACACAAAGTATACTACTTTAACAAGCTAGAAAACTTGAGAAGGAGATCAAATGAGGGAAGATTCATCAACACACCTCGTATCCATCTGGGCTAGCTTCTGATGATACTAGAACATTGCTTTGCGCCTTATATATAATGTTTGACCCGTAGTCTTCTGCACATGATACACTTTTCTGCGGAAGGTGAGAAAACCAAGATCAAATATCGTAAGCAGAAGAATTTCTCGTATCGTCCGTAAGAAGATCACTTAGGAAACAATTCATGCTTCAACTCCGCCTCCTATTTACCAGACACATCCAGATTCTGAATCAAAAGTTTTCAGACAGTGAAGAAGAAATTACAGAGATTTCATCACTCAAATCCCTCAGAAAACACCATATTCACTGAAAAAGCAGCCTAAACTTGAGAGTGAACAAAAATTAGACTCCAGGAATAGAAAATTATCAGTAATTTGTCCAAATCAAACCCATTAATCTCAAATAAGAAATGCTCATCGGATATTCAAATCTGAGGAAATCAGACAACAAACCCAGTAACGCAATTACAGCATTTCTAGCGAAAACTAATCATAAAACGGAAGTAGCTATTGCCCAGCACCGTTTCCATTCATTACAGAAGCAGTAAGAATATTGAGTTCGAATCTCAGAACAAAGTGTTACAAGTAATAATTTCATGGATTCCGATGAATAAGAAAACAAAATCGGAATGAATTCGCCAAGATACTCACCCACCCAGATGAAGCTTGAGAAAATCCAAGAAGAGAGAAGACGAAAAACCTTTGCTTGAGTAAAAGCCAATTTGAAGTTTGTTTTTGGTTCCTCAGAATTTATTCTTTGTGTTGAAAATATATCAGTTGCCCATGCACCAAGTTCCATTCAAACAACTTTCTTTTTTAGCGAATTTATGCTCCATTTTTTTTATTTTTTGTTAATACTATTTTATTACATATTGTCTGGCTCAAAATTAAAATAATAGGGACCAGAAGTTTGAATTTTTTTTTCCTATTCTTTATTTTAGTAACATAACATATCAATTCTTAACAATAATCAAATTGGAAGTTCATCTGCAACTATTCACGAAATTTGAATAAGTTCTTAAGTTATATCATTCAATAAAAGAAGAATATAGTGTCTTCAATACTTTATACTTTGAGATAAAATAAGAAAATCATTAATATCCAACAAATTCTTTACCCTTACCACAAGCCAAATTTACGTTTCCTCGTCACATTCAACGCAACAATCTAATTTATGTTCTAAATCAAATCAATAATGATTTTGGATATTCTATGTTATCGTACAAAATTGTCAGAGTGTCAAATCATCCAGGTGTGTCAAATCTACGATCAAAACCCATATTTTATTCCAACTTTCGTTGAGTAATATTCCCTATGATTGCAAAAATAGCCCTATGATTAACAAAACTTAAATTAATTTTAAGCAAAAAATGAGATCTAAAATTGAGTAACCACATGTGGAATGGTCGAATCATTAACCCAAAAAAATGATAACCGGTTTCGTTGATTAACTTTGTTGGTTTAATGAGGTAGCATCGAAAAGCACCAACACATGTATCTTTAAGAGATAACCGATAAATCGACAAACCCAATTAAGCCACCATTAAATCTAAAATTTTGATTTTAAAAGTAAGAAAAAGACATTGCACCGTCCAGGATTAGATTCAGATACAAGTGAATAAAAAAAAGGCCGACCAATTGAATAATATAGTGCAGAGAGATATTAAAATATAACTAAAATTAGAATATGGACGATGTTGACAGAGTGGTAAATAGAATAGAAAAGAAATGGACGAACATGTTGTGACATACTATTAAATAGGGATCGCAAGTTCGTGAATCGTGACAAAACAATAGAAGAAGACAAACGATAATAGGACCCAATTAATTACCCAATCTTGCTGGTTAGTTTCAATGCTTATCTATTAGCATAATATATATATATATATATTGGTTTAATTTCTTAAAACTCGTAGAGTAGGAACAAAATTATATAAAAATATAAGAACACGAAAGGTGTGAGCAATGAATGTTTTATGGCAATAATGGGTTAGAGTATCGTAATTGGTGAATGGGTTAAAAGAGAAGAAAAGAAAAACAGGTGAAGTGGTTAAAAACCCAAAAAGAAAAGAGAAAGAAAATGGTGAAGTGGGTGTCACGAAACGTATGAAGACAAGGATGAGGAGTGGGGCTGTCATGTTTATTCTCGGTCTCCTGCCGTACACCTCGTTGCAAAGTATATACTATCTCATTTCTTTCTTTTTGTTCTTCATGTTTTTTCTCTAATTTTCTGTTTTATGTTATCTCACACACACCTACTTATTACGAACTCCTTAAATTCTCCATTACCAAAAAACAAGATGAGGTTTAACGACGTCAACTTAACCGGAGCGTTTATATTTACATTTTAACAGTACGACCCCGTTGGATAATATCTTCAATTTAATGGCCCATCTATCTGCCTATAAAAGCCCAGTTCTAAAACAAGTTTGTTTCTTCTTCCCTTTACATGATGGGATGGATAGATTCGTCGGAGTTTTTATGATATTTACCATACTATCCTTAACCCCTCATTCCAGCTTTCGAGGTAGAATTAAATAAAGAGGGTATACGAGTAAATTCATGTTCAATATCATGCTCAAAGATAGACTGGCTCGGTTAGTTAGCTTGGAAAATAAAAAGATATGGAGATACCAGTTCTGGGATTTGAGCTTCGCTGTCCCCATCTCTTCAACACTCACTCTCGTTCCTCTTCCTCTCTCTCACTTCCCGCTGTATCTGTACGATTCCTCACGGCCGCCACCTCATCTACTGCCGTCGAATCACCGGTGGCCGTTGCAGAAGCTCCTCGTTCGAAACGTCATTCCAATTCCTACCTGACGAGAAAATCCGCCATTTCTGAAGTTCAACGTTCCTCCGATTTCCTTTCCTCTCTCCAGAGGTTTCTATTTACCGCAGCACGTAGCTTCAATGTGCCTCACATTCTGTGTTAATCTGTTGTCATTTACTTAAGTTTTTTCCTCGTTGCAGATTATCAAGAGTTTTGAAGGTTCAAGATTTGAACGTCCTTTTAAGGGATTTTGGAATATCTGGAAGATGGCAGGATCTTATACAGGTTTGTTGATTTCAACATCGGATTCATAGAAACTTATTTTTTTCTTTTGTTTCCACCGGAAGCAAGTGTTTTATTTTTGGCAATTTGGTGTAGCTCTTTGATTGGATGCAACAACACGGAAAAATTAGTGATTCAACGTACACCAGCTGCATAAAGTTTGTGGGGGCAAAAAATGTCTCCAAAGCACTACAGATCTACCAAAGTATTCCAGATGACTCAACCAAAATCAATGTCTACATATGTAACTCCATTCTCACTTGTCTGGTTAAGAATGGAAAACTCGACAGCTGTTTCAAATTGTTTGATCAGATGAAGCGCGATGGTCTTAAACCTGATGTGGTTACATATAATACGGTATGCTACCTGAAGCTTTTACTGCAAAAGTAAATGCAAAAATAATTTGCATATTGTTTCCGTAGCTGCTCGCAGGTTGCATCAAGGTTAAAAATGGATACCCAAAGGCTATGGAACTCCTTGGAGAACTGCCACATAACGGGATACAGATGGACAGTGTAATGTATGGGACTGTCTTAGCCATTTGTGCTTCAAATGGTCGATGTGAAGAAGCTGAAAACTTTATCCAGCAGATGAAAGTTGAAGGTCTTTTGCCCAACATATATCATTACAGCTCCTTACTCAATTCTTATTCTTGGAAAGGAGATTACAAGAAGGCTGATGAGCTCATGACTGAGATGAAATCAATAGGATTAGTGCCAAACAAGGTTTGTTTTGTCAATATATCTCATCTCTTGCTATCATAGATATATATATATATGTACAATTTTCCCCCCTACAATAGATGGATTTGAGTAAATGATTTGTAAATCCCATCAACTGCAAATAACACTCCCTAAGAAGTCCCTGTCATGAGAAAATGAAGAGGTGGTTTAGATGTCACTTGTATCCAAACATGGTTTAGAATTAGACATCATTCTAATCATTTTATCCTTTTTGGTAGGTTTTCTCTCTGCATTTTTTAAATTGAAGGATTGTTCACATGATTCGTTTTGCTTATCATTATATGAGAGATTGGTTCTCTCAGTAAAATCGATTCCTTCTCGCTTGTTTGAGTAGAGCTGTATATATATGCAGGTGATGATGACAACTTTACTAAAAGTTTATATTAAAGGAGGCTTGTTTGACAGATCAAGAGAGTTACTTTCTGAACTTGAATCTGCAGGGTACGCCGAGAACGAGGTGGTTAGAAAATATCATATTTCAGCAAAGCTGGCTGTGTATATACTAAAAATGATTAAATATAAATCTGGCTAGAAATTTTGATTTGTGCAAAATGTTGAATAGAGTAAGCAGATCGAATAATTATCAAGTTGTGAGAACCAGTGGATAACATGTTTAATACATTATAGAAAACATAGCTTATTGGTTTGGTAAGTAGAGCTCATATAGTTTTCTTATTTACCTGGCAATTATCTTATGGTCAAAAGTTTTATTTTCTTATCTAGATGCCATACTGTATGTTGATGGATGGTCTTTCAAAGGCGGGAAAGTTAGAAGATGCAAGGTCAATCTTTGATGATATGAAAGGGAAAGGTGTTCAATCTGGTATGTTTTTTCATTTAGTTTTTTATTTACTGATGGTTATTTAGCAAGTGAGCTTTCATATTTTATTCTGGACTCTTCAACAATTGCTGTTTTTACTTTTGGGATATAATTTCACTGCTCTTCATAGTATCAGGAATATTTTGCAATGATATCTTGTGCCTGTCTTTGGATAAACACTGTCCATAGACTCAATTCAGGATCTCTTATGAGTTAGCAATTTTGCTACAGTTTTTGGTGTCTTAGAATTAGAGCTTTTCCCAGATATGTCAGAACTTGATAAAGAAATCAGTTAGACTTATGTGCTTTCTATCCGAATCACTACAGATTATATGCACCGGACCATTCCAATATCAGTTTCCTGCTGTTATAGACAATGATGTCAGTTTCTTGTTTCAGATGGATATGCCAACAGCATCATGATATCTGCTTTATGTCGAAGTAAACATTTCGAGGAGGCAAAAGAACTGTCAAGGGACTCTGAAACCACTTATGAAAAATGCGACTTGGTAATGTTAAACACAATGCTCTGTGCTTATTGCAGAGCAGGAGAAATGGAAAGTGTTATGCGAATGATGAAGAAAATGGATGAGCAAGCCATAAGTCCCGACTATAATACTTTCCATATCTTGATCAAATATTTCATTAAGGAAAAACTGCACCTGCTTGCGTACCAAACCATACTTGACATGCACACCAAAGGCCACCGGCTTGAGGAGGTAACTAATATCAAGGCGTTGCTCTTTTTTAGTGTTCCAATATTAGATTTTGTTTCTTAGCTTTTCTTGTCGTGGATATCATTTGGTAAGTAATATGAGAAATTGAGAAATTTGCAGGAACTTTCTTCGTCCTTGATTTTCCATCTTGGCAAGATTAGAGCTCACTCAGAAGCATTTTCAGTCTACAATATGTTGCGATACAGCAAAAGAACTATCTGCAAAGAGCTGCATGAGAAAATTCTCCACATTCTAATCCAAGGGAATCTCCTTAAAGATGCATACGTTGTAGTGAAGGTTTAAATACCTCTCTTGGGAAATTTTGACACTTGGTCCATTGCGTAAATGGTCTAATTTGGATAATTTTGTTTCAGGACAATGCGAAGATGATCTCACAGCCTACTTTAAAGAAATTTGGCAGAGCTTTTATGATCTCAGGAAATATTAATTTAATGAACGATGTTCTCAAGGTCTTGCATGGTTCTGGCTACAAAATTGATCAGGTAAATATCTGACTTGTAACAATACAAAGGTAATATTTCAATCTTTTGCTTGGGAACAATTCATATTACAGTTAAATCACGAAGAAAGGTTTGGTTCTTTAACAGTTATATCGAATCTTATTTCTTTTGCTTCATGCCTAAGACGTGTGGTATTTTGTTTTCAGGTACAGTTCGAGATTGCGATTTCTCGATTCATTTTGCTGCCAGATAAAAAGGAATTGCTTCTTCAACTTCTACAATGGATGCCTAGTCAAGGATACGTTGTTGACTCCTCCACAAGAAACCTCATTCTCAAGAACTCTCATTTGTTTGGTCGGCTTCTCATTGCAGAGGTCTTGTCAAAGCATCATGTAGCCTCAAGGACGATGGTTAAATCTCGATCACAGAAGAAATTTAGAGATAAATAGCTTGTAAAATGTAAATTTTCTATATCTTTTTGTAGATTGTAAAATATATCAGGGATCATGACATAGATGATATTCAAATTTTTTGTAGATCCGCCAAATTGAAACGACTCTTATGTAAAAACTTATGTGCGAATGCTAACTAAATGTCTCTCGATACGTTTCCAGTCCCGATTATTCTCACTCTGTAGTTTTTAATGTTCGTTGGCTTATATTCATACTTAATCAAATAATAAAATGGTGCATGATGTGCGCTTATTTGAGAAAGGAGGTCAATTTCTGAGCTAAAATAGCTTAAGTGTTGGATTGTCTAGTGATGCATGTTTAATTCTGAAGATCTTAGTTGAGATTAATCTGCTGGATATAATAAGATTCAAAAGTAGCAAATAAACAGAGTTATCAAACTGGGAAAGATGCTCTAAGGCCTGGAATGACTCCAATCAAGAAAGAAGGGCACAATGTATACACTTCACAATCACATAGCAAACTGAAGCGGAATACACAATCAACTTTTCTGTGGCCTGGGACCCTAAGTGTAATCTCAACGGTGGAGCCTTTATACTACACAAACTTAATATGAGAAACTACATGCATGGAAGACACGTCCTTACGGGAGCAACCAATTTCATGCACCTGACTTTCTTAGGGGTTGTTTGGCTTCTGTCTACGCTCAAAGACCTCAAAATTGTAGATGTCATAATGGAAATTGACAACCAAACCACCTACAAGGCTATCATGGACCCTCATCGGTGGCCAAAATACCAAACATGGCTTAAAAAAATCAAAATGATTTACAAATGATATTTCAGGTTGATCCCGGCAAGCATAAACAGGACGGCTAAATCCATTGCAAAAAGCATGGTAAGAGACGGGAGATACGAGGACTATATGGCATTAGGCCGTCTTCAGTGGACTATGTCATTAGAATAATTTTTCCCCGCTTGATCTCTGTAGTTAGTTATATCCGCACATTAGAATAGTTCTAAGTTCACTAGATAGTATCAATATCATATAATTAGGGCTGGTTTCCTCCAGAAGTTGTCTTCCTATTGATAATTTCCCCCTTGTAGTTCTAAGTTTTGGCCCTTAGAATAGTTTAGCTTTTCAATTCCAATTTCATTAGACAGATTTCCTTCAAACCTCTTTACTGCCAAACGCTTCAAGTCTTTTTACCGCCAAATGTATTAAGACTCTTAACTTCAACCCTAATCCTCATTCTTATCCCTTTACCACCATGTCCTCATCTCTTTGTCCTCTTTCCATCGTCTTTTTTGAGCTTGCATATAGAATCCCTAGCTATAGCTCTGTTCTCTAGTCTAGATTTGGGAGGCTTTATCCACAACATTTCCCTAATAATTGCGTTTTAAAGCTCTAAAATTAGCATCATGAGATTGAGTTATGTGATCAAAGTGGATTTTATTTAATTTTCTCCTGAAAATTTCACCGCCTGAATCACCCAATTGGTGGGTGACAGATGGAGACTTGTCAGAGTTTAACGGCTCTAAACCTCACGCAGCCGCCTTGGGAATGATAATTTTTTGCGTGCGTTAACTATCTTGTCCCCAGCTCTTTCCATGCAGATTATGTTCCTGCTCCCGAGACAAAAGCAATCAGGAGTATGAGATAACGAAGAGTCCCTCGCCAAAAGTCCAAATTGAATATATATACGATATGGACTCCTCATCTTCACATCTCAAAGTCTCAAATTCAAATGGATAATAATTTGTGGCAGTCTCTGAATCAGTTGGCACACGGTCGCAACAAACCAACCGTGTATCTCTCTACAGATATGTATTACTAGAACCAACTCAAGAATCGGAAGAGTCTACTTGTTCGAGATTTGAATACAGTGGAAAAAGCATCCAGGACATGATTGAAGACCTTCCGAAGGATTGGAGATTGCACAACAAGATACATGGGAGGATGTTAAATAAAGACATAGCGTAATTCTTCTTCGAGAGGGAAGGCGATATGGAAGCCATTTGCAAAATGCAACCACTTCTCTACAATGGATGAGTCGTAGCTGTGGAAAAATGGGTTAACAATCAAACTCTCCGCCCAATAACAAAGGTACAACTTTGGATGCAAATTAGATACCTTCTCATTTAATATGCCTCTAAAGCAGTTGTGAGATACTTAGCCTCGCTGGTGGGTGAAGTATTAGAAGTGGACATGAATAATTCGGCAGTAACAAGACCTTTCCTCATACGGGTTAAGATCAACTTCAACGTTGAGGATAGACTAACCTACTATAGGTCTGTTTACTGCGAAAATAGTGACCACTTTCAAGTCCAATTCTATTATGAATGGGTTGCGCGTCTATGTTTCAACTGTCAGAAGGTCACACATTCAACCACCTTTTGCACTCATGTTAATTAACCAATGGACTACTTTTCCATCCCGGTGACTCATCCTCATGATCACACTCAAACAATGAACAACAACAGTGACGTCTCTACAGGGAATTGGTCCACCTCCCCTGACTCATTAGTGTCTCAACTTGCCTCAAACACAGGAGGATAAGGAGAACAAAACAGCAGCATCTTTAGCCTAAGGGTGATGTTCCTCATATTTTGTCGGTTTTGAGCTCATTATTACGGTTATATTTGGGGAATTTGTTTGTGTTTTATTGAGATTTCAGGTCAAAAACGTTCAGAGTTGGAATCATGCTTGAAGGTGAACTTTGGAGAAGTTTGAAGCATTTTCTGGTATTCTTCACAAGAGGAAGGATCGATCGGTCAACACAAGGATCGATCGATCAGTGCTTTAACGAGGAATATGCGCACGATCTGAAGAACGACTTGGATTCTGAGAGATCGACTCAATATCCATAGATCGATCGATCAACACAAGGATCGATCGATCGATGCCTTCTAAGAAACCTAATTTCATGATTTTTCAGCTCTTTTTTGAACTCTAGAAATACTATTTTCCTATTTTATTTGGGGGTCGTCATTGAGCTTTTGAAGAAGGATTTTTACAAAAGTTTTAGAGTTTGTAAGCTAGGAAGAAGATCTCTTCACACTTGAGAAGAACTTCTGAATCCTATCATTATTTCTTAATGCAATTTCAGTTTCAGTTCATAATGATTTGCTTGGTTCATTGTTCTATGTCTGAGTAGATCTTAGGTCGGATTTAGGGATTCTAGGGTTTTAGAATTCAAGTGTTAGGGAACAAATAGGATTGATGAATAGAAGATTCTTCTTCTAATACTTGAGTTTAATGCAAATATTAGCTTGAACACCTAGTCAATGATTTTAGGTTGTTAACTTTTCAGAAGTTTGTTAAGAACCAGAACTAGATTAGAAGAGCAATTCCTTCACTACGAACGAGAGTTGATGCTAGGTTAAGTTGTGGGTAATTGAACCTAAACGATAAAGTCTATTTGTAATCTGAAACCA
>OVBA01003760.1:0-26401 GCA_900406435.1 Lepidium aucheri
TATATATATATATATAGATACAAATAAAGATCCCCACATATTTATGTAGACGACAAAGAAGCTTTAATGTGTAATTTCTGGTAAGTTTGAAGGTCATAACTTAGAGAAACTATATCAGGTCTAGTTTGGTTTCTATTTAATCTTCTCCCTAATCATGAATTTATTGTAATTTTAAATTACTTGATGTTTAAATTTGTGTGAATTACAACTAAATAGATGACTTGCTAAATTTATAAACCGGGATTAAAGAGAAAGACCAGTTTTGGGGTTTCATATATATAAAGACCAGTATTGAGTTTTTTGCTCCTCTTACCTCGATTAGGATATATCAATTTCTCATACCTTCTCAATTGCATTTTCAAGAAAACTGAGTTGAGGTTTATAAACATAATGTTCCACTCTAATTGTATCTCTGTCAGTTAATACACTTTTTGTAAAATTGATTTCATGATCGAATATATATTCTTACCTCCATGTTAGAGGCGCTTGCCGACAATGTACTTCAATGGTACTTATGCTGCATGCATGGTGTTGGGAGCATGTTAGTTACATTCTTCCTCTGTACAATTTTAAGTACACATATTTTCTTGCTTTTTGGTTTAACATTCGAATAAATGTACAGGAGGAATGAATTCCTCCTGGTGGACATAATCTTATGGTTAGGAAGTATTCTAATGTTATTAATACTCTGGCGAAAGATTTGATATTCTACTAGACCATAAGTAGGCTTTATGTTTTTATAGAGTTCTGACATTTGTTGTTTTTCTTTCTCAGAGTACCTAAGATATTTTGGTAGGAATTGAGAACAAGATCAAATTACATTTTGAAAAAGTCTTCTGGCCGAATGTAGAATTTCTAGGGGTGGTTGTCGAAACTCTTTATTGTTGTAGATATATACAAACAAAATATGTATGTCATGTCTTTACTACTATAACTATTATTTATCATAAATAGTCATATTCTTTTTTTCACATTTTTAGATTGTTGATTACATAAAAAAGGAAAAAAGATAGGTACATGCAATAACAAAATTAAATTTTGGGGAAATATATATGTTTATGTAAATATATTTCTATGAAACAAATACCAGGGTAGCCGGTATATCACCTTATAACTAATAAAGACAATTATATGTAAACCAAATGATAAATATGTTACGAAAACCAGTAAGATGTCATGAACTTTTCCGTTATAATCATTCATCATAATTCAGATACTCTATTTAATGTTTACTGATTATCTATAATGAAGTAAGAGATATCTGTTTGGGATATATGATGTAAAATACAATATATGATATTTTTCCCCTTATAAAAAAATATTTCAACTAAAACCAAGTTCTCATCACACTACAATCTTCTGCAGCCGCCTGTGTTTCCGCCGATCTCTCCTTCTTTGCCCTTGGATTCTCGTGCTTTGTGGGTCTCCTCTGTTCAGAATGATCGAGACTCAATCACATCTTATGATATTCAAGCCCCAAGCTCCGATGGTGTTACTAAATCGGAAATTCCTGAAAAGGTCCTTCGCAACTCTCTCCCCCTTTAAAGCAATTTGTTGGCCACTTTATAGGAAATTCTCCTTGTATCGGATATGTCCACACTACGGCAGATAAGATTTGGCAAAACTAAAAAAAACTCAAAATTGATGTGCACTTTGTTACTTCTATCGCAGTTCTATTCAAAATTAATGATTCAGAAATTTGATAACAGGAATTTTCCTTTAATTGTTCAATCCTGTTACACTAATTGTCAAATCTTGTTACACTAAGATGTCGACATAGTATAATAGGTGTAAACCCAAATGAGAATGTAACTAGCAATCAGAATATGATAGACTATTCTAATTCAAGCCAAATCAATTCAACGGGTTGTTATCTTTCAACCTAAGTGAGCAAATTAAACTATGAGAAATGAAAATATAAAGCAAACAAGTAAAACAGAAATCTAGTCAGAAATCTATTTAATAAATTAAAACAAACAAAGCAAAGTGTAGTGAAAACAGAAAATCAAGCAGTGCAAAAAATTAAGTGTAGTATTTAATAAATTATGGATGAGATCATGGACAAGCGTCTCACTCAAATCTACTAAATCGCTTAACAAAAATACACCTTAGCGGATCTCTAGACTATTAGTTTGTAACTATTGAATCCACTCTTGTGGCAAACAATTTCAGAAATTCTATCAACAGACCCTATCATCATAAGTGTTTAACAACCTAACTGGCATGAAGTAACAACTAAATCTAGCCTAATAAACACCTTAGATAATCAATCTCTTGAGCTAAGAATATAAATCACTGAGACGGTTAAATCGGACAAGTCATCAAACACTTTTCGGGTGCTAGAATGTCTAAGAACATATTTCAATTGATCAGAAAGAAATAACCATTAACAACACAAAAACATAAGATATATAAACTATCATACTCTTAAGCGACCTATATGACATAAGACCAACGCTGGGCTAATCCATTCCCTAAAGAACCTTAGTTAATCTACTCAGAAGCCATTGGTGAAACAAGTAAAGCAAAAATCAAAGTGAATATCATGATCATAGAATTGAGAATAAAATAGACTTGAATGAAATTAAACTGAATTTGCATAAGAGATCATAAAAACAAAAGTATCAATTTGTTCTGGAATTACAAAAAAAATGAAAGCTCAAAAGGTTTCTTACAATTGTAGTAAAAACTTAGATAAATGTTTTTGTGACACCAAGGAGTATTTATACTCATCCCCATAAAACCTAAAATGACTTGACCCAACTAGCTCGGCCCATTAGCATTCCGAGTTGTGAGTTCGGATTCATATCGCCTCAGAAGCTGAAGTGGCGCATCGAGTGTGTTGGTAGCGGAATCCACTCGAACCAAAGACTCCAGTGAGAAGGAGGGCTCGACAGCTGTATCGAGTCTACAAGGCAGGCTCGATGGCATCTCGAGTGTACAAGGCATGCTCGATGGCATCTCGAGTGTTGCTCCCTTAGCTGTGTCCAAGCTGACCATCTAGTCCCAAAGTCTCTACAACGTCCAGGGTGCTCTAATTTTTCTCTCCAAGTACCTGAAAACTCCTTAAATGTAACATGCGTGCCATGCAAATGCAAAGTGTGCAAATAAAGCTATAAAGACTCTAAAAATAGATGCAAATGCTATGTAATATATGCAAAATGAACAAAAAATGACACCTAAAACATGCTAAAATGCATACATATCAACTCCCACAAATTTAGACTTTGCTTGGTCTCAAGCAAATGTGAAGAACTAAGCCGGAGAAGAGGTTGCAGAGTGGGAATTCAGAACAAAAAGAAGCTGGTTTACATGCAAGTTAAGCAAGCTTTACTTAAAAACTTTAGCCCTACTAATCATAGTTCAATCAAGTTCAGCCTCAACCTACATATGCATTCACTTCAACCAATCTTTTCACATTCATTAAGCGTAATGTGGATTGAGATATGTATCTCCTTAGAGCTTATTCGGCAAAGGTAAGGTCTAGGAGATTATAGTGATTCCCTTCAGTAACTGGTCAATCGATGCACAAAGGAATCACTCATGAATGACATAAGTTTTAGCATAATGCTAAAGGTGAAAACCTATAAGCACATACAAGATCATAACTTCATGTACCCATACACCCATAATCGATCTCCACCTTGCCGATCTGGACTCATTATATGATCCTATTCAACCCATTCAACACAAGGCGTTCTTTGTTACACTGCAAGTAAGATCATCTTCATAAGTTTTTTTCAATCATAAATCTAAGGAGAGGGTTTACATACTATAATTTCTAGTGGTTTGGGACTTATACATTACAACACTTTGTTTTCTTCTTCTTATATCTACAGACTTATTCTTCCTTATTGCTCAAAACCTTTCTTATATTTTTCATTACCCTGAACTTTTACTAGAACACTTATTATATTAAGACCTTTTTCCCCGTAGACTCTTTTTAGCTTAGACCTTTTCTTTTCCCTTTTTATTCCTTCTCCTGCTTAGACACAAGAAATCCCATACCTTAAGTTGAAAACACCTCGTCCTAGTCTGGTTTAGAAATCGTGAACCAGAAACTACATGAAACTATGATCTTGTCGGCTCTCATCTAACACTTTATGCCCAGTTTCACAAAAAATAAGGCTTTACAACACACAAAAAGCAATGATGGCTTGAATGGAGGTGAAGTGCATGGTGGGATTCTACTTATATTAACAAGATAGATGCATGAAGATTAGGGAAATCTAAGTATTCTGTACAATCTATAAGCTCAAGCTCAATGCATAGACTCAACAATTAATTGTTAGGGTTAAGGTTACTACTTAGCAAGAATCGGCATAGATCAAAGCATGGTTCAATCAATTCATGAAGCAAAATCAAACATTCCTATTATGGTGGGGTCTTAACATTAAATCAGCAAATCTTATTCGGTTATATCATCCTAATTCCCAATACAGTCTCTAGACTAGATCCTACATGAATGCAACTACATGACACTCTTTTATGAATTTTTCAGCAAATTTTTCAATTTTTGTGTGTGTTTTTCTATGCCTTAGATGCAGTGCATGATCAAAATATGCTGAAAATGAAAAATCTTTTTGGATTTTATAAACCTTACATGAATGCATGATCTAAATGTGAAATAGAACTAAGAACACAGAAAACAAAGTCAATGTCCTCTAGAACCCTCCCCCAAACTTAGATCACACAGTCTCTTGTGTGTAAAAGCGTGACGGATTATTCCAAACGAGCAAACAAAATGAAATATGAAATGGTATATACAAGAGGAGTTCACAACTGGTACCTCACTTGAATAGGGGCCAACCTGTTGGATCCACTTTCATGTTTTCAGTGTAGGGTTGTGGCTCCTGATGTTGTTCTTTCTAGAAAGAATAGAGCTGAGGTGATGATCCATTGGGTCCATAAAGTTCATTTCTATGTGTGGTTGGAAAACTTGAGACTAGACTTCTTGTTCCCCTTGTTGTGGTGCAGTGCTTGTACTTTTACAATGGCGAGTTTGAATTGAGGTTCTCCTTCGAGTTGGTGGGTAGGAGCTTGGCTCGAGTTGCAGCTCTAGAGTCCGCTTAGTAGTATAATTGTAAACGGCCCCACCATATACGATAGAGTACTCGTTCTGCAAGGTTGAGCTGAGGTTAAAGTGTAGGAATTCTGGCATCATGTCCTGATGTTGAGGTTGGGACATTGGTCTGTGGGCGTATGATGATGCCCTGCAAGGTTTTCTCTGAAGAGGAGCATCGTCTGGTTTGTCGCGAGGTTGTGGTGGACCATCAAAGAGGTGGTGGAGTTGGTTCTCTGAGGTCTGGATGGGGTAAATATCTGTCTTGTCGAGAGCGGGAGCCGACTGTCAAGTCCTTGAACTGCACTGTAAGTGGCTTTATTTGCTTGGTCTGCCACTTACAATATCTTCTCACTAGACCAATACATTCATGAACGGCTTTCACTCTCTTAGCCATTTGAGGGTCCACATACTCATCGAAGTGGAAACACTCTGGCGCTCCACGCTCCATCTAAGTGGGCACTGGCTCTTGTGCTATTTGATTGGACTCGAGCCCCACATAGGAGCTCCATTGGAGCCGAAATGCTATGTTACCTTTGAGCTCTAGTGCTGTGTACTCTGGATTCGGAAGTAGTATCACCGAAGCATTTGCCACAATTGGGGGTGTAAACTTATATAACTAGACTCCTCTTCCTGGCGCTTTTCTCAAGATTTTGTGTTTCTGGAAGTACGCTATGTTAAGCCATTCTGGAGGGATTGGCTTCGATTTTATTGTCATGCTACACGCCTCCAAAATCATTTTCATTATCCAGCCAACGCAGATGGTTGCCTTTGTCATATTTTGTAACAGCCCAACCCACGTCTTGTAGCCTACCAGCTGCTTCATCAATGCCTTGTTAAATCCGTTATTGTTAAGATTTCTTTCGAACCTCATCATGTAATTAGTACTATTGAGGACATTCTTCATCCCCTCATCTATCATTTTGACCTATGGTCGCTTTATATTTTCTGATTCGTGTTTGGCAAAACATATGCACGCAATTACTTTGTGGAAATACCTTATCCTGGGGTTCCTGATTTTTGTGCACTTACTCTGGGATAGATTATACGTACTAGGATCAGCTATCATCTTCCAAAAATAGTTCAAATCCTCTCACTAGAAATGCCCATCAAGTCCGTCTAAAGAATGAAGATCAAAGAGCTGCTCAAATTCAGATGCCAAGAAAGTGTAGCTAGCGCTATTGATACAAAGGTGAGTACCTCAAATCCATCTTTTTGCTGCAACCTTTCTTCTTTAGTAGACTACGTCCGCAACCCAATTGATGCGAGGAATTGTATAGTTTTTGCTTTGTAAGTGTTGCACGCTTTAAAGACGAATTTTGTTATCCAAAAATTCTGTAGCATTTGATCCACATCCTTGGCAATGCCAAGCTTCACCATTATCTATCTATGAAGGTACCTCGTTCCTGAGACCTTCATCTGTTTAAATTCTTCCAGATTTTCCTTCCAGCTCACAGTCTGCAGCATTCTCTCGTCGTCCCATTCATCAATCCCATCGTCACACTCGTCCGACCTGCTGACATCTTCCATGACTGCATCTTCCTCTCGTTCTTCTATGTTCGCTTTTCTCTTTGTACGGCAGCTCTCCGCTGAAATAACTCTGAAGGTGACTGATCATCATCAACACTTACAAGGGATCTCTCCCCCATCAAATGTATTAATCTTCTCTTTGAAGAGCCTTCGCCTGATCTCCTTATTCTTTTGTTTACGTATATTGTAGATTTGCTCACAGTTTACTCCAACACTTGTTTTCAACTCTACCCCTTGTCTATTCTTTTCTTCTTAAGCTTCACACGTCTTCACCAAATACTATTTCAATTACACTCTTGACTTAGCTCAATAGAGAGCTACTCGACTAAGGGACTAGAATAACGGCTCAACAGTTAGCTCCATACATGTACTCTGTTTATATGGCGGCATAAAAGACTTGACAATCAAATCGAATGGTGGCACGTAGAACTCCGGTATGATTTCGAGAAGCGTGATGACGGCTTGATGATAGCAGTGGCTCAACTGTGGCCCGAGATAGAGTTTCGACTGGTTAGTGGCGGCTGCGTGTTAGGCTTGAGACAAGGTTCTAGCTGGCATGACGGCAGCTGCGGCCCGAATGTTTGCTTGAGTGGAGCGGTAGCACCTCAACTAATTTTCAAAGCTCTACAAGCCACAATTTTCACCAACAATAGTGAAGACCAAATGCAAAAATTATGAAAGAGAAAGTTCTGCTCGTGATGAAAACGTGAACAGCTAAGTGAGTGAGTGTTTATAGATATAGGTGGAAGCAGTAATGCAGATGCTTTCTAGTTCATGTAAAGAGCAAAAAGGCCCCATTTTCGTTAGCTAAAAACTTGGGCGTACAGTTCCTTTCTCGTGACAAACATATGGTACTGAAAGAGATTATTATCCTTTGGTCAATATAATGCATGTGAAAGAAGTGATGGGTGAAAAAGCAAAAAATTTCACGTCAGCATTTCTTTATGCATATGTCGTGTAACTAACATAAAAATACATTTGGCCCAAAGGGTACAAAGAAAAGCATGCTCAGCTCGATGTCCGTTCGAGTCTTCACTTCCTTTTTTTTAAAGAATTTACTTGATTACTCAGCTGTTAAGCTTGAGTTGGAATCCAATTCACCCGATTCTTGAAATAAAAAATTAAAAAGAAATAAACAAGAGATAAATGTTTAATAACGGAATGAAAATATTTATATGGATATCATGGGACTTCCTCCCAAATGAGTTTATTTAAAGTTTTTGAGCTTGACTTTTCACGCCCATCAGGGGTGAGGCGGTTCATTGAGAGAAACAGATGTTCTCTCGGTAATGGTCTCATCAGCAAAATAAAGTTTCACCCTTGCCCATTCACTGTGAAATCTTCACCATCCTTGTGTATCAGTGCTACAGCTCCATGTGGAAAAATTTCTCTAACTCAGAATGGACCAGACTATCTTGGTTTTAGCTTTTTCGGAAAAGAGCTTAAGTCTCGAGTTGAATAGAAGCACTTGATCACCAGTTGTGATATACTTGGGTGCAATCTTCTTATCATGAAATGCTTTAATGCTTGGGTGCAATCTTCAAGTCTGATCTCCTCTATTTCATGTAGATCCATAAACCTTTTCTCTTGCACAGTCTTGAAATCAAAATTCAGCAACTTTGTTGCCCACATCGCTTTGAACTATATCTCAACCGTCAAATGGCATGATTTCCCATACAGCATCTGAAAAGGAGTTGTACGAGTTGGTTGTGTGGAAAGTTGCTATATAGGCCCACAGTGTGTCATTTAACCTTACTGCCCAATCTTGCTTTGAAACTCTCATAACTATAACTAGAATAGCTTCAATCTGCTTGTTTAAGACCTCTACCTCACCACTTGTCTGTGGGTGATAAGACGTATCTACCTTATGCTTTACTTCATGCTTCTTTAACATATTCTTAAACAGCTTGTTCATGAAGTGAGAACCTCCATCACTAATTACAACCCTTGGAACTCCAAATATGGGGAAAATGATGCTTTTGAATAACTTCAACACAACCTTAGCATCACTCGTTGGGCATGCTATTGCCTCAACCCTCTTGGAAACATAATCGACTGCTATTAGAATGTAACGGTTTCTATGTGATGGTGGGTTGCTCTTAGAAAGCAATGTGATATCATCTCGGTTTGAGTCCGAGTAGCAGAAAAAATTGGACAAACTGAGTTATAGACGTGAAAACATAAGAACTTAACGGGGCCCAACTCTTCCTTCTTTGTCTAATTCACACTTTTTATCTTGTAGATAGAGGTTTACAGGGAACGGCGGGACAAAGACTCAGCATTCAAGCCATGCTAGTACAATTTATTTTCTAAACAGCCCCATGAAGTCTACCCCCAGCAGTCAAATACCTCAATCTCAAGAAGCGGATTCTGTGGTATTTCATTCCTCTTGCTAATGTTGTGTCACAAATGATCTCGAAGGATAGAGTCCAACCGAGGGCTTGGACTATCGGTGGAGACACCAAAGCTTCCTTTATCTTTAAGAGAGCTTCCAAACACTCGAAGTCGAAAGTGAACTCGACCTCTTTGCACAGCAGGCGAGTCAACGTCATTGCAATCTTAAAAAAATCTTTGATGAATCTCTTATAGAACCCAGCATGGCCCAAGAAACTTGTGATATCCTTTACTTTTTTAGGAGACTACAACTGAACCATGACCTCAATCTTAGCTTTATCAAGCTCGATCCCCTTTTCAGATATCTTGTGACCCAGGACAATTTCTTCCATGACCATGAAGTGGAATTTTTTCCATTTAAGCACTAGATTCATCTCCATACACATGCTAAGTATCCAGCAGAAATTTGACAAACAAGAGGAGAAGGAAGAGTCATAGACAGAGAAGTCGTCCATGAAGACTTCAGCCTCTCCTTGACCAGATCTAAAAAAATAGATGTCATGCAGTGTTAAAAGGTAGCATGGGCATTACACAAACCGAATGGCATTCTCCTATATGCAAATGTTTCATGAGGGCAAGTGAATGTTGTTTTTTCTTGGTCATCAGGGTGTATAAGGATTTGAAACATTCCACTATACCCATCTAAGAAGCAATAATATGGATGATTTGCTAACCCTTCTTACCATTTGATCAATGAAAGGGAGTGGGAACTTATCTTTTTTAGATACAGATTTCAATTTCCTATGATTGATGCACATTCTATGACTAGTGATAGTTTGAGTGGGGGTTAGTTCATTTTTCTCATTCCTAACAACAGTAACTCTACCCTTTTTCATGACACAATGAACGGGTGAAACCTACTTACTATCAGAAATCAGATAAATCAAATCGGCATCTAGTAACTTAAGAGTTTCCTTTTTTACTACTTCCTTAAGATTCGGGCTCAACCTCTTGTGAGGCTCAATGCTTGAATGTGATTCATTTTTGAGATGAATCCTATGACTGCACAAACTAGGTGATATGCCTCTAATGTCAGCTAGAGAATATCATATGGCTTTCCTAAACCTTTTTAGTTTACTTAATAAAATGCTCAACTCATCATCATTTAAACCATCATTTTACAATGACATGATACATGCAGTTAGGGCCCAAGAATGTGTACCTCAGGCTTGCAAGAAATTTCAATTCCACTTTTGGTGACTAGAGATCAGACCAATCATCATTGACTGTAGCGAGCACTTGCAACTCGAATCTCATGGTCGAGTCTGGCGCAAATATTGTCAAATCTTGACTCACTGCTTTGACCTTCGAACTTGTTTCAACTAGCTCTGCAATCACAACTGAACTTGTAACCGGCTTATGGACATCTAGAAGTTTCTCATAACACTCAGCTTCTCTACTCAAGTATCTATCCATAGCTGGCTTAATCAAGGTGACTTGTAGTTGATCTTCTGCTGCCAAATCCCCCAATAGCTCATAAGCTAGAGCATCCATTTCCTGAATTGAGAACAATGATCCTCAATAGTTGGCCTCTTCATCACATCATTGATGATAAAATTTATCTCAAGCTCTTGGCCCAAATTCAACTCAATTGTTCCATTCTGTACATCAACCAATGCACCAGTTGTACCTAAGAAAGGTCTTCCAAAGAGTAACATATCCTTAGTTTTCTCATCCATTTCCAATACTTCAAATTCGGTTGGAATTTCCACACCTCCAACCTCGATAGGCAGATCCTTTAAGATGCCATGAGGGATTCTTACAGACCTATCAGCCAAAACCAATGAGATTTTGCACGACTTCTATTTGTCAAAACCCAATCGTTGTGCAAATGAAAGTGGCATAAGACTGATGGATGCAACCAAATCGCACAGGCAATTGCTGAAAGTCAGAGTTCCGAGAGAGTAGGGGGTTGTGAAAGTGTCAGGATCATCAAGCTTCTTTGGCACAATTTTCTTTTAGATGATTGGACTAACTTCATGAGTAAGCAATACCATGCCTTTAACTTCTTAAGTCCTCTCCTTAATTGCATCTTTCAGAACTTCTGGTAAGGAGGCATGAGCACGAAAACGTCAAAGATGGGAATTTTCTCCTCTATGTCTTTCATCTTCTTGTCGAAAAGAGCTTTATACTTTGCAGTCATATCCTTCTTAAACCTCTGAGGGAAACCTATGTTTTTCCTGAGTTACTAACTGTTCTTGAGCTTCAGTGGTTGTGGGTATAGGTTTGACTTGACCTAGTATGTCAAACTTAGCGTCAGGTGTGATTTTTTCCACAAGAGGTAGCACGCAACCACCTTCAGGTCGATTCCTATTCCCGAGTGGGATCTCTGGAGTCGGTTTTTTGGTTTGATCTATTATAAGGCAATCCCCCCCTCCTGAACCTTACTTTCCTCAATATCCTTAGCATTTTTTGCATGAATGAGCAATGGCATTAACATGATATTCATTGGGGTTCTGAACTGCTTTCTCAGGGAGTTGCCTAGGTGTCTTCACAATAGAAAAGGAGGTAATGTACTTGAGTTGAGCATTCAATGTCTCAAATTTGTAGTTGAAATCATTGTGAGATGCGTTTATCTTCGTGTGTACCTCAGCAAACTTCTTTGTCAACTTAGTGGATGTCGTAGTCTGACCCTTCAGAAGCTATTATAGGAGTCCATGACCTCTGGACCTTGTTGGGTAGGCTGCAAGGCTTGAGCATCATACCCCGATGGTGCGGTTGGAGCGGGCTGAAAACTATGGTGGTAGTGTTGCTTTGGCATGTAAGCTTTCAGCTGAACGGGTTAGGGTTTGGGTAGGTAGACTTGATCTTGGGGATTAGCAACATTTGTGTTCCTGTATGAGAGGTTTTAATGCTGCTTATAGTTGTTGTATTGCTTCTAACCTCCTCCTTGATTCTGCACAAAACTAACCTCTTCAATCTGATCATGATCTTTGTCCTGAACTAGTTCCTCTTTACATATTGAGTGCACTTATTTCTGGTGTACCATTAGCAACTTGTCCAACTTGTGATTCATAGTCATGAATTCCTTTCTGCTCAATGGATCCGAATCCGGCACATCTCACAATTCTGTCAATGTGTTTGCCGTATTGTCCATCTGCTTGGGCAAGGTTATCAACTAATTCCCAGCCTTCATCAGTATCTTTGTTCAGGAGGTTACCGTTACTAGCTGTATTCAACATCATGCAGATTTTTGGCTGGATACCGCAGTAGAGATTGCTTAGTAGTGACTGAATGCTAAAGCCATGGTGAGGACACTGAGTTTGGTACGCTTTGTATCACTCCCACACTTCAGAGAATAATTCAGAATTCTTCTGCACAAAGTTGGAAATCTCATTACAGAGCTTTGCTGTCCTAGAGTTAGAGAAAAACTTGGCAAGAAATGATGTTTTGCAAGCATCACATTAAGTGATAGAGGCCTGGACTAGATGTTTCTCCCAGACATGCATTTTGTCTCCAAGAGAGAACGGGAACAACCTCAGCTTAAAGGCATCTTCAGTGACTCCATTGATCTTAGTTAGGCCATAGAGCTTTTCAAACTCATCCAGATGATCAAGAGGATCCTCCATAGGTAGTCCATGAAACTTTTGGTTCTGGATCATGGTAATAAGACTGCTATAGATCTCAAATTTGTTGTTCTGAATGGCAGGAGAAAAAATCCCATGTCGCTTTGTGTGACTGTTAGGTGCGTCACCTGCTCCAGTTAGTTTGGGCCTCCTAGTGGAAGATTATGGGTCAGGGAGCACATTTGTGTTTGATTCGTCTTGGGATACAATTTTCTTCTGAGTGTTTGTGTTCACTATGTAGTTGGTTATTCTGCTCCCTCAACTTGCATCGAATTCTTTTAATGTTGTCGAGAAGAGGGAGAAGATTCTGGCTGCCTTGAGACCGTGTCTGCATACAACAAGCGGGTTCACCCTAAAACAAAATAGTAAAGGCAAACCATAGTTAACAAGGAATGGAAAAAGGAACTTGATCTCAGGAAGTCTAAAATCCGAATTGTAGCTACCAAACACCAAATCAGCAACGGCACCAATATGATAACAAGATTTTTTCCTTATTTCTCAAATCCTACTACATTAAGATGTCGATGTAGTATAATAGGTGTCAATCCAAGTGGGAATGTAACTAGCAATCAGAATATGATAGACTACTCTAATTCAAGCCAAATCGATTCAATGGTTTGTTATCTTTCGACCTAAATGAGCATATTAAACAACAAGAAACAAAAATATAAAGCAACCAAGCAAAACATAAATCTATTTAATAAAGTAGAAGCAACAGAGCAAAGTGTAGTGAAACCAAAGTGCAGAGAAAACAGAAAATCAAGTAGCACAAAGAATTAAGCAGCGGATGAGAAAGAGGGTTCCTGAAGTGTGGAGATCATGGACCAGCGTCTCACTCAAATATACTAAATCGCTAAACAAAATTCAACCTGAGCGGATCTCAAGGCTATTAGTTGTAACTATTGAATCCACTCTCATGGAAAACAATCTCAGAAAAGCTATCAACTGACCAACCCTATCATCGTAAGCGTTTAAAAACCTAACTGCATGAAGATACAACTAAGTCGAGCCTAATAAACACCTTAGATATTCAATCTCTTGAGCTAAGAATATAAATCACTGAGACAGTTAAATCGGATAATTCATCAAATAGTTTTCAGGTGCTAGAATGTCTAAGAGCATCTTTCAAGTGATCATAAATAAATAAGCATTAACAACAGCGAGACATAAGATATCTAAATTATCCTACTCTTATGTGACCTAGAAGACTTAAGATCCACCCTGGTCCAATCCATTTCATTAAGAACCCTAGCTAATCTACTCATAAGCCATTGGTGAAACAATCAAAGCAAAAATCAAAGTGAATATCATGATCATAGAACTGGGAATAAAATAGACTTGAATGAAACTAAACTGAATTTGCATAAAAGATCATAAAAGCGAAAGTAAGAATTTTTTCTGGAATTACAAAAAATGAAAAGCTCAAAAGGTTTTTTGTAGTAACGGTAAAAACTTAGATAAATATTTTCATGACACCAAGGGGTATTTATACTAATCCCCACAAAACCAAAAATGACTTGACCAAAATAGCACAGCCCATTAGCATTTCGAGTGGTGAGTTTGATTCAATTCATCTTAAAATCTGAAGTACCCATCGAGTGTGCTGGTAGCGGAATCCACTCAAACCAAAGACTCTAATGACAGGAGGGCTTGACAGCTATCTCGAGGCTACAATGCAGGCTCGATGGCATCTTGAGTGTACAAGGCAGTCTCGATGGTGGTCTTGAGTGTTGCTCCCTTTTTCATGTCCAAGCTGACCCTCTAGTCTCAAAGTCTCCACAACGTCCATGGAGCTCCAATTGTGTTCTCCAAGTACCAGAAAGCTCCTTAAATGCAAGGTGCATGCCATGGGAATGAAGAGTTTGCAAATGAAGATATATAGAACATAAAAACAAATGCAAATGCTATGAAATGCATGCAAAATGAACTAATAACAATACCTAAAACATGCTAAATTGCATACATATCAAGGTTTGCTCTAAAATCTTTTGTCGGAATTTCTGGCACATTGCAAACATCCCTCGTGGTGTTTATGAATGGACACTGGAATCATTCGCGGCTAACCCGGAATTGTCTACTTTTTCTAGGTGGGTGGCTTTCACGAATGTCCCTGCGAATCTCTTCTCCTACAGAGGTTTAGCCAACGTTGCTAGCCATGTGGGTAAGCTGGTGAAGCTCCATCCGACCTCAAAGAAGTGTTATCGACTAGATGTTGAAAGGATCTTGGTTGAGGTTTATCAAGATGACAGTCTTGTTACTGCCTCTTATATGGGTTGCCTTCTTGTTGTGAAAGTTGTTCTAAGTGGGGAAAAAAATCCAAGAATTATACTAAATGTCAGGACTTAGCTCCAACGAGTATTCTTCAAAAGGACGTGGTTGGTGTTGTCATCACTTCTATGGCTCAACCTGATGATGTACAGGTAATGCCCAAGACCAAATTTTTGCCACTACCTCTTCCACCTTATCCAGAAGACAATGTTCCAGCACGAAGGAGATTATTCTATCTGTAACTGAAGCATCTTATTCGTCTTTAGAATGGAAAAAGGTGCCTCGTTCCAAGAAACACTTGTAGTCTAAGCCAATTCATCATTAGCAAGCTGAGAGCTCAGCTTCCCCTTCACGATTTCAGGTTCTCCAGGAGGTTTGAAGATGGCAAAATAGTAGAGACGGGCACATACAGTGAAGCTGATCTTTCAATCCAGAGTATGAAGCCTCATGAGCATAACAATATATACCTAGGGAACACAAGAAAAAACCACATATACCTCAGATAGCTCATACTAAGGACTTGACTCTAGCTACTATAGTTAGTACCGCAAAGAAAGCTTCTGCAAGGAAGCCGTAATATCTTTCTTCCCTTGGAACATGTGTGGGTTACAACCTACCACAAAAACATGAGGCCCTTCGCTGATGGGTCAATGAACCAAAATATGAATTTGGTTGTCTTTTAGAGACTAGAATTTAGGAATCAAATCATTTCTTTGTTCTCAGCTCCTATCTTCGTACTTGGTAGGTGGTTCACAACTATGATCACCATAGGCTAGTGGGAATATGGTTATGTTATTTTTACAACATTCGTTGTTTCTTTTTTATTAAAGAAAATACAACTTATTACATATGTGGTTGAGATTATTACTACTGGTGATTTGTTTATGTGCACTGTTGTTTATGCTTCAAATTTTGAGCAGGGTAGGTGCAGGGTAGGCGCATCTTGTGGGAGGACATTCATTATATTCAAACAGCTTATGTGTAGTATTGTCATCCTTGGATATTGTTAGGTGATTTCAATGAGGTTCTCTCATCTCAAGAGCTGAGTATTTGCTATTTACGCCTCATGTCTCGGGTGTTTTCATATAAGCTAGTTTGAAAGTTACTCTCTGGTTCTGGTTCGCTTTTGGTTGATTGGACAAAGTGTTATCTACTGCATCATAGCTTATTCTGGGACGTAAAAGCGGGTACAAAGGGCTCATATACTTGGCGTAAAATTTTGAAGCTAAGAGATGATGTTTACCTTTTCCTCAAGGCCGATATTCTCTATGTAAAGAGACATTTTTCTGGTTTGATAAATGGTGCTTTGCAGAAAAACTGATGACATTCCAGGAGAATCTTGGATTCGTCATTGGGACATTCCACGTTAGGCCAAAGTAATTGATGCTACTTCCATTTAGTCTTGGCTACCTCTCGCTGATAGATGTCGGCACAACAGGCAATTACTTGAGCTGATTCATCAACCACCTCTTCCACAACCTAATGATGGCTCTGATGTAGTTATTTGGCACCATAAAGAGGATGACTTCAAAACTCATTTCTCTGCTACTTGAACCTGGGAACAGATCCATGAGAAGCACATGCGAGTCCCCTGGCCTCACATAATTTGGTTCCAACAAGCAGTACCAAGATACTTATTCATTACGTGGCTAGCAGTCAAAGACTGCCTTTCAATAGGGGCCAGAATGCGTTCATGGATAACTGTAAGAGTGTGTTTTTTGTGGTGAACATGATGAGACTATAGATCACTTATTCTTCGAATGTCCATATAGTTTTACTGTTTGGTCTGCCCTTGGGAATAGACTTTTGGGCTCCTCCATTACTTATGATTAGACAGACACACTCGTCTTTTTGCAAGGCTCGCAGAACAGCCATATGGACTCGATATTATCTAAAATGCTTTGTCAAACCATTATCAACTTCCTTTGGAGAAAAAGGAACTCCCGTATCTACTCTCATGATCGGAAGATTGCTTCAGATCTGTCTCATGGCATCGATAAAGCTATTAAAAAAATAATAACATCCTTAAGTTACCACTATCCTCACAAGCTAGAGGGTCTATATAGGAGAAGGCTTACATTTCATTGATTCTTAATGTAACACCCCGGTTTCAGGAAATATGATATTTGGTGGTGCATGCGGAGAGGTTTAGAAGAATGGATTTGGCCACTTATGTCACCAAATTGCACTTCTCTTTTCGGTCACATGTCTAGAGAAAACTCCAGGGTTAAGCGTGCTTGAGCTGGAGCACTCAAAAATGAGTGACCTTCCGGGAAGTAATTCTTGGAACCATGTGAGTGAGGACAAAACATAGGAAAAGATCATGTGGTGATTTGTAGGGTCGGTAAACAAGTCTTTAAAACCTCGTGGACATAGCATACCGACCTGTCGACAGGTAAGGTGGGACAATGGGCCCAAAGAGAACATGGGGCCCATTAAGGTGACGGTCGGGGCGTTATAAGTGGTATCAGAGCCAAACCCAAACATGTGTGGAGACACAAGGGCTCACACCGTCAAGGGGGTAATGATCCTGGTACGTAATGAGGACGTTGCGGTCTGTTAGTTGGGGTGAATTGTAACACCCCGATTTCAGGAAATATGATATTTGGTAGTGCATGCAGAGAGGCTTAAAAGAATTGATTTGGCCACCTATGTCACCAAGGTGCACTTATCTTTTCAGTCACATGTCTATAGAAAACTCTAGGGTTAAGCGTGCTTGAGCTGGAGTAGTCAAAAGATGGGTGACCTTCCGGGAAGTGATTTTCGGAACCATGTGAGTGAGGACAAAACACGGGAAAAGATCATGTGGTGCTTTGTAGGGTCAGTAAACAAGTCTTTAAAACCTCCCGGACATAGCATACCGACCTGTTGACAAGTAAGGTGGGTCCATGGGCCCGAAGAGGACGTGGGGCCCATTAATGTGATGGTCGGGGTGTTATAAGTACCCTGGTTTCAGGAAAAATGATATTTGGTGGTGCATGCAAAGGTTTAAAAGAATTGATTTGGCCACCTATGTCACCAAAGTGCACTTATCTTTTCGGTCATTTGTCTAGAGAGAACTCCAGAGTTAAGCGTGCTTGGACTGGAGTAATCAAAGGATAGGTGACCTTCCGGGAAGTGATTTTCGGAATCGTGTGAGTGAGGACATAACATGGGGAAATATCATGTGGTGCTTTGTAGGGTCGGTAAACAAGTCTTTAATATCTCCCGGATATAGCGTACCGACCTGTCAACAGGTAAGGTGGGGCCACGGGCTCGAAAAGGATGTAGGGCCCATTAAGGTGACAGTCGGGGTGTTATAAGTGGTATCAAAGCCAAACCCAAACGTGTGTGGAGACACAAGGGCTCACACCGTCAAGGGGGTAATGATCCTAGTACGCAACAAGGAAGTTGCGGTCTGTTAGTGGGGGTGAATTGTAACACTCCGGTTTGAGGAAATATGATATGTAGTGGTGCATGCGGAGAGGTTTAAAAGAATTGATTTGGCCACCTATGTCACCAAAGTGCACTTATCTTTTCAGTCACTTGTCTAGAGAGAACTCCAGAGTTAAGCATGCTTGAGTTGGAGTAGTCAAAGGATGGGTGACCTTCTAGGAAGTGATTTTCGGAATCGTGTAAGTGAGGACAAAATACGGGGAAAAATCATGTGGTGATTTGTATGGTCGGTAAACAAGTCTTTAAACCCTCTCGGACATAGCGTACTGACCTGTCGACTGGTAAAGTGAGCCCACGGGCCCGAAAAAGGCGTAGAGCGATTAAGATAGCAGTCAGGGCGTTATACTTAATCATTATTCTTTTGAAAAAAATGTCAGCTTGTTTAGCTGTCTGCTTATTTCACTTGTAAATAGGTTTGGTTGATAAATAAATTTCATATTTCACCAAAAATAAAGTACAAAAAAAGTACATGTCAAATTTCTGACAATTTTTCATCGATCTATTTTTAGGATGTTTTCAATAAATTAATTTTATGTTTTTATTAGCTTTTAAAAGTAATCAACCGGTTTAGTTTTTATGTTAGATTTTTTTTATCAAGATATATATTTTTAGGATGATAACGAAGTATACAGAACTATTTGAATCAATGTTACTATCTAGATTAAGTTATTCTATTTCATTAAGGGATTTAGAGAGATTATGGACCATGTAGTTGATGATGTCGGAAGTTTAGTTTGATACATATTTTGCACTACATGATAAACAGTTTTAATAGTGGCGGAAAAACACTATCTGACGTTATAATAGTGTTTAATTAAATGTTTCTATTATCGATTGCGATAATAAATCTGACATTTTAAATAGCAGTTTTTGGTGCTTCTATTAAATCTTTCAGTGTTATAGCGATTATTTTTCTTTTTATAATTAAATTTATTCTCATTATTATTTATATTTATTATCAAAACTTTTTTGAAAGAATTATGAAGTTGTTATGTGTTATTTTATTACAACATAATATATGTGTTACTTATTGTTTTAAATGTATATATGGTATGACATTTGATATGGTATATATTACATTGAAAACACAATCACAATATAAATTTTTCCAATACACAATTTTTATTTCAAATAAACGAGTAGATGTTCATAATAAATTCATTTTAACTAGTCACACAACAAAGTTAAATTACTCATGTTACATATAAATCTACATATTACCATAAAATGATAAGTATTTCACAGTTTTAGTAGTTTGTCATAGGGCCAAACTACTGTTCTTTTCAATGTAGCACATATGAATTCAACTTTAGAATTTAGCATCCATACCTTTGTAGTATCAACATGTAACGTTTCTACCCAGACTTTACTTTCACTAGCGCCCAAAGGGACAAAATATACCTTATGAATTGGCCATAAGTGATTACTCATGAAGTATCTCAAGAGTGACTAACAGTATCTTATGAATCGGTCATGTGATGTTTTCATTGAGTGTATCACATAAAACTGACATTTCAACACTTGGTCTCCATAAAAAAATCTTATCTTTACCATCTAATTCAACATCACAATAGCAGCATTCTGTCATAGAGGAATATTTTTTACAAATTCTTTTGACTCAATTAAACATAATATAACATCACCAATTATCTCATCATCCAAATTCCATTTTAAATGTAAACCCTTCCAGCTGAAGACTTTTCAGCCTAAGGAGTGTGCAAAAACAAAAAATATTTATCTTTTACTATAAGAAATGAATGCAGTTCTTATACTAAGAATGAATAATTATTGAGGATCCATCAACTTTGGTTACAGGGGGTTGATATCATTGTCTATAATTACCTTATCAGCTGGTCATGCAATCTTTAGTCCTATAGTATTTTTAAGTTATACCAAAAGTTGAGGTGGGCCTCCAGATATATGTTTCTGGTTTCGTTACAAACTCCACCAAAATGGTTGTAGTGTTTGGACATAGTGGAATATGACCAGTCTTATATATATGGTTAGAAGAGCATAACTCACCTTCACCAACAACAACCTCATCGGAACCACACGATTCTAGTAGATGACACCTAACACTTCCTTTGCTAATATCGCTTACCTCAGACCTAAGAAACCATTATTATCTCTCTAACAAGTGTTGGAACAAAATTGTACTAGTTGGCATCATGATAAAAACCAAATTTTATAGGACTTTAACAAGAATGAAAACTTACCTTCTTTCCAACTAAGTAGTGAACCATAGTAGGCAAGTCTTCAATCTTGCTGAGCAATACTGCTTGTTTTGCCTCAAGTTTTTGAACATGTGCATCCCTTGCTTGTAAGAATTGATGTGGAGTATTTCCTTACATGTAGATTAAAAAATAGAATGAATATATTACATAGATAATAAATATGACATAGATAAAAATATTTGCATTAGCTCTTACAATTTTTCTCCAAATTCTTCTCTCATTGCTGCTGCAGTAGCATAAGTGTGTCCCACTACCCACAACTTACTTCCATTCACTTTACTAGGGTGTGAACTTTTTTCCTCTAAAATATACAACATATAGGTATTCGTAATGTTTTTGATCTATATTTGTTTTATATACTAGGAATAACAGTAACATTATACACATACCATCTCATGTTCGAGGCGAACTATTCCTTTCTAGTTTGTGGTGTGAGGGATCTGAGCCCTACTTAGGCTCCGATTAGGAATTTCTTTAATTGCTTTAGAAAGCAAAAGTATTTGTAAGAGACAGAAATTAAACCAGTCATACTCTAATTTACAAAGATCTTTATTTTTCAAAACAACAAAAGCAATTGCCAATCGAGGCCTTAGTTAGTTAAGTTTGTAGCTTTGTACCTATACAAACCATAAGACAAGTTCATTGAGACTAATCAACATCTTAAGATATGAACTAAATAAGAACTAAACCAAACTCAACATTAATAATGCATACTTTGAAGGATGTACTTATTCTACTCCTAACCTAGTTGTTACAAGCTGCCGTATATTGAATGTTACTTGGTTTTGCTTTTGTAGTTGCTCTTTACATTTAGTAGCTCGAAATTGAATACTCATTCTAAATTTAGAAGCCCTACAAAAAAAATTCTGCTTATTAAAAAATTCATTTTGCCATTGTTCTATCAAATTGAACCTCCCATGTAACAAGATTATTAAACTGAGCATCAAATAAAAAAATTGAAACATAATCATAATGCTTTTACGTGAACTTCCTCCCAAAATGTATCCCTCATCTCTTCATCCAGATGTTTCCAATCATCCAATAATAATGGTACGTGCTCCCTTACAAGAGGATTAAGAAATGAGGAAAACGTTACCGACCCAATCCCCACATGCTCACCATAGATGTGAACTCAAATTATACTTTGTCGCCATGTTGTTTGGCGACATTACACCTCTTTGTTGGTCCTCTTGTCTTTTCTAGTCGATCTTAAACATGTGTAGTGGAAGGAGGTACATTGAGAGACGGCATAGTTTGTTCTTCAAGGGGCTCGGTAGTTTATGTATCTTCTATCTCATCAGCTATGTTCTTCTCAAAACCATGGGAAGTTCCAGCATTTTCTTCGTCATCAAATGCATTGTCACCTTCTCCATGTTCATTCTCATGAATGTGATCACAATCCTCACATATATTTTTCTCAATCTCAGCATCCTGATTAGTAACATGATCATCATCCTTGACCACATGCTTCATACTATTCTTTATCTTTGTTTCTACAATAGGAGTGATATCCACTCCTGCTTGACGCTTACTAAAACAGGTTCCAGTTTCGGGCCTCATTTATCATCTGAAACATAACCAAAATTTTCCGAATCCCTTAAAATCTAATCCATTACTAAGACTCCTTCACAGTCATCTCTAACACAAAAACTATCGTCCTCATCAAATTCATTACCTTAATTAATAAATTCTTGGACTGATAAGGGGGCAGATATGAATTCCTCTTCTATCTCTAACTTGTGGTATCCTCTTGGTGGCACTCTGATGGCTACATACCAAGGAGAATCCTCATCTTCTCTTGTGTAGAAAACATGTTTATCTTGTGATGCGGGGGTATATGGATCCTAGAGAAATGTGGATTTGTTCATATGTAGGTTCTCACCAGTGTAAACCATTTTCCTCTTTAACTCCATTAATTTTGTTAGCCCAAGTACACTTAAATAATGGAAGATGGAGCATGTGGTAATCCAAAAATATGATCTCCTTTACCACATATTATGTCTACCATGTGTCTTGAATCTCGAGCACTAGACCAACACATAGAGAATGCTTCATATGCTACTCTACTATTTTGAGTCTTTCGCTTTACATCTTTTGTATGGAAACGATGTCCGTTAAAAAAATGTCCCTAATATGTTTGGGCAATATCCCTTTGTACAAAAGCAAGTCATCTCCGCCTAGTAGAATGATCATTTGAGTTAGTTGGTACTTTATAAAAAAGTAAAAAATGTACATTAACATTAGTATTTACAAAGCCAAATTTTTTTTAAAAATCACTATCAATATTAGAAATATACATTAACTTTTAAATACATTTTTCTTTATCCACTTTACAAACCTTTCATTGTGATATCCACAAAAGAGTTTCATTTATAGCACATCTTGCATTCCTCAAGTTCTTCCAAATGCAACCTGGTAGGATAGAAGTTAGATATATTTTCATAATATGAAGTTAATAAATGAAAGTAGAGTATACGTTTCACTTACTCGACATACAGATTCATTAGAACATATTGGTGAGCTATGCCTCACGCCTTGCCTATATCGGTAACTTCTGTAGCTTTCTCCTGAGGGCGACCTTCAAATGCCATATGGTCTGAAACAATATCTTCATTACGGTTGACTACTTCTTTAGTTGGTATAGATTTATATATAAACTCTAAGAAAAAGGCAAGACATTCTTCAACTAGGTATCCCTCAACCATGCATGCTTATCCCTTGCAAAATTCTTAATATATGCTTTAAATGTTTTCATGTACCTACAACTCAACCAGAAAATATATCAGTCGACTATTACTACCACCATAGTCTAATAAAAATTCAGATATCAAACAAAATAGTACTCTTAAAAGATTCATCCAATGAAAATATACTGGTCTACCTAGTCTTGCTTCCCTTACTAAATGTACAACCAAGTGGAACCTAATATCAAAGAGTGAAGGAGGACAGTTGAATCTCTCTAGCAAGCATAATGCTTCCACAACCTCAGCCGCCAAAGTTAACAAATTCTCTTGTTTCTCTTGTTTTTAGGATACATAGCTTGAGACTAAGTATGCTGATTATGAGATCAACAACTGCCTTCAAGGCGATAAAACCAGGAGTAGTTTTGATTTCTTGCAGAATCAAAACCGCATCTCCACCTTCAATCCAAAATTTCGAGACCATCATAGTATCCAAAACCTGGATGCTTATATTATTTTATGTAATTTTGAACATTATGTATTATTCTTCTTGTACTACTGTAATTCAAGAATTTAATTAATAGAAGGTTTGGTTTGACAAAAAAAAATGTCACATGCTTGTTTCCCTTTCTCCTTGCATCCAGCCAATGTTTCCAAGATACGATAATCAGTAATAATCCATAACAACATAGCTTTAAGAGTACACTTTTCTTTTATAATGATTCATAAATTCCATACCTTCATTTAATAAATATTTTAGATCATCCATTCAAGCTTGTAGATAGACATTAATGTTATTACTTGGTGCAGTTTGGCCAGGAGTGAGCATTGTGAGCATTATATTCTTGGCCTTCATGCACTGGTTGGAGCCATATTATAGTACACTAACAACAACGGCCAGGTACTGTACTTGGTGTTTTGTATTGAGAGCGGATTCATCTCACCAGTAGAAATACCTAGTTTGAGGTGTCTCGCTTTAGCTGCAAACTAGAGCTACTTGTCATTCACATGCACACAAGTTAATGAGTCAACGAGATGCTTCATTATACTAGCTTCACTAGATTTAGTGAAATGCCATTGCAAATCCTCTACCAATTGTTTTGACCTAAACATCATTTTGATTCTATCTTTGATAGGAAAATATCTTAGCAACTTTCCTGGAAACCCTTTCTTCTCCTCACCAGTGTGTTTGTCCCTTTCCCATCTCGAATCATTGCATCTTGGAAAACTAACCATATCCTCATATTGATTCCGATAAAAATACAATCATTCTTGCAAGCATGAACGATTTCATAACCAAAATAAAAAATCTTAAGGAATTTCTTCATCTCATATGTCGACTTAGGGAACACATTTTTTCAAGTACCATGTCATGGCCTATCATGAGAATCTGATCGAAGTAGTTTTCTGCCATTCCACTTTTTACTTTGATTATGTAAAGCCTCATGATTATAGAAACCTTGGTGTAGTTAAGCCATGTACATCGGAGTTTTAGCATCCTCAAGCTTCTTTCTCCACTTGGATTCGTCTATATTTAAATCATCTTAGTATTGATCTCCATTCTGACCTTCAAACCTTTCACTGGATTCCCTCACCCAAAAAATCAGTCTTAATCAAGTTTTAAGCCTAATGCTCAGATGTTTGTACATCAGTAGTTTTATTTGCTATTATTTCTTCATGCTTACTTGTGATCCATGCCTTTTATCACTAGATGATCCAACACTGTCTCTAATGGTTGATGGCAAACATTACAGCAATCATTGCAGGGACAAAACATATGCAAATTTTTACCCAATTTCTCCGCTTATTCATACAAAAAGTAGTTTCTCATTGCTTATACTCCAGGCTAGCCCTACAAGTTAAATACAAGTTTAAGACTAAAATTCATAAACCAACAATATATGTAAAATTGAGGATAAGATTAGATGTATTAAGTAGAAAAAATCATACCTTGGTACCATATGTTGGAAATGTCGTGAAATCATTCATACTTACTTTTACGAAGTCGTATAATTGAGTATTGGATATCGTATAATATTAGGTCGTAATAATGTTTTGCTAGAAACTAATTATAATTTATAGATTGATAATCTATTACTAATAATATACGATCTTACAGGATCACACACCTAAACAAAATAGATCAATAATATACTGGGTTTTGGCATAATATAAAATATGTATTTATATTATTTGCACAATCATTCTGATGATTAATATAATTATATATGATATAATTATATGTAGTGCACGAGATTTGTGTGTTTACATGGGCTTAGTCCAATAGGAACGATGTGAGTTAACGATGACATTTGATCAGCTTTTGACGGCAAATCCTAAACAAAGAGGAGACGAATTGTTTGTCTTATAGTTTGAGATTTGATCTCGACGGCTATAGCATCTTGTTCTGATTAAGTTTTTGGGCGTGTAGATATCGATAGATGTATGAGACTTAGAGTGCTTAACAATTTTGGTTTGTTTTTATTTTAATTCCGCTACAAAACATCCAAGTATATTTGAAATCCTAAGATCTAGATTTATTTTAGTATTTGCATGAGATTTTGGTAATTGAATTCATAAGTTATTTTATAACTCGTTTATAAAGCGGTATGAATTCCTACAGTGGTATCAGAGCCAGGTCGCATAATATTGATTTTTCAAATCTAGTTTAATATATATATGATATAATGATAATTATTAGGTTTAGCCCGTTTATATTCTATAAAATTGAATGGCTAATATTCGTGTGCAAATATTTAATTGATTAGATTATTAGACATGAGTTTAACTCGCAAAACTCGTTCACCGAAATTTGACATGATAATTTTGTTCCGATAGAATCATTAGATTAAATTTATATGTCAGTTGAAAGTCTTTTATTGTTTATTATGAATAAGCAACAAAATCGTTTGTCCTGTAGAATAATAATATATTATATTGTTTATGTATTAGCTTAAGTCACGTTTAGTTATTATTCAAGAATTTCTAAAAATATCTTTTTTGAAATATTTTTTTCAAAATATATTCTCTTATGACCATTATTTTCCCTCAAATTTCAAAAAAATGTAGGTTTTGAAAAGGTTACATGCCAATAGGGGTATTTTTGAAAATCCCCTATAGTTATTTCATTTATTTGATGTATCAAATATATATATATATATACTAGATGATGTCCTGTGTTATGCACGGGTTAGGTAATATTTATTTGTTTTATTTATTTATTTTATGGTT
>OVBA01003761.1:0-25710 GCA_900406435.1 Lepidium aucheri
GACTTTTTAAATTCACACTCATGATAGCTTACAAACCTTAAACAATTCACTAATAGTATCAAAACACAACTGCAATCAAAACAAGCATAACAATTAACAGAAACAGCAAGATCGATATTATTTTCATCATCCGAATGGCTTCTTTTAATTCCATAATATCTTTGTGCATATCATAAATCTCATCCTTCACAACTTCAATCTCACTTTTTATCTTCTCAACTACATGTTCAATGTCTCCAATTTTTGGAATCAAATCTTCCACTTCCTCAAGTACAGAATCTTCACACCATTTAAAAAGATGATCCTAGTAATTAATCAAATATCAAAAGATAATTGAGAGTATTAGTAAAATCAAATATCAAAGATAGTTCACATTTACCTTCTTCATAGTTTCACATCCATGAAACGGACGACCTGGGTTATCTTGTGTATGTGATCTATACTACATCCACACTCACAGATAACAGGAAACCCACGTTTTGCCATTTCGACCCTGTCCAAAATAAAATTAGAAGACAATGAAAGAAGAGAAGATTATAGTCCACACTCTTGTTATAGTCCACCATAAAGTCTACTACACTACTCTTGTTATAGTCTACCATGAAGTCTATAAAGTCTACCACACTCTTATTATAGTTTACCATAAAGTCTACTACACTACATACAATGTCTACTACACAAATCACAAAGTCTACCACACATTAGACTACACTAAATTCTAAGTCCACCACATAGTCTACTACACTAGATACCATGTATACCATAAAGTCTGCTAAACTAACCTAAAAGTTTAGGGTTACAAAAAAGTGTACTACACTTAATTCTAAGTCTACCAAACACTATACTCAACTAAATACAAAGTCTATTATACTGAATTCAAAGTCTACCAAATCGTATATTGAACTAAATANTAAGTCTAGTAAATCGATAACCACACTCTTGTTATACAAAGTCTACCACACTCTTGTTATAGTCCACCATAAAGTCTACCATCGATAACAATAACTCTACAAAGTAAACATCCAAAATTCAAAGATTTCAACAAGTTCTCTAAAATTACTTCAAAAAGTCTAGGAAAGCTTCAGAGATTTCACCCCAACCATTTTTAATCTCAGTTTTAAACACGAAATCTATAATTTATGCTATTTACTCAGACTTTTAGAACAAACAACACAAATGGGTTGAAGAAATGAGCAAGAGGAAGAAGTTTTTTCACCTAGTTCACTGCCGGTGACGGAAATCACGACGGAGAGGAGAGAAGAGGACGAAGAGCCAAAAATCGCAGAGGAGATGAGAGGAGGGAGAGACGAAATCGCAGAGGAGTGACGAGGAGAAGAGGAGAAGAGGAGGAAGAAGAGGAGAAGTGGAGGAGAAGAGGAGGAGAAGAGGAGGAGAAAAGCAGGAGAAGAGGAGGAGAGAATAGAGAAAGAAGAGGAATCGGCAGAAAAAAAAGGAAAGAGAAAGAAGATGAGTTAGGGTTTTTGTGATTTTTTATTTTTTTTTATTGTTTTTAATGGCAGTTTCGTAATAAAACGAAACTGCCAAATCTTGTATGTCTTTTCACTTTTTGTTTCAAAAATGAAACATGATATGCACCATATTAGTAATTCTTTCATAAAAAATTAGATAAATGATTGTTCGACGCCTAAATCTTAAATTTGTTGGGTTTTAGCTCAGAGTCTATCTAGCTCAGAACATATGGTTTTCACAATATTATAAACTACATAACCATCCATATCGTTTTCTACTATTACAAATGTATCTACATATTCTATTAGTCGAAATATCCGGATTGCCAAGGAACATGTACCAAAGGAATAGAGTCTACAAAACCGAGACCACAAGAAACAAAATGAAAGTCAGCTAATAATTATTGAAGAATGAAGCTGTAATATAGGTTCAGAATTAGGTAATCGATCGCTAGAAAATGATGAACATCCACTAAGCAACAAATGGGATTGAATAGTCATTACAAAGCTAGTGATGTGTGTGTGTGGGTGGTGGGTCGTAAGCACCAAGTCACCAACCAATCATCTGAATTTAATTATATCACATTATTCATATCTTATTGTTCATAAACATATTGTGGGGACTACAACATTGACTTCTGTGACCTCCTTAATTATCATAGTGGTCGACAAAATAGGCATCGGATGCTGATTGTTTTTCTTCATTTTTTTCCCTCTACATATTCTGGTTTTTTATTTTTTATTTTTGTTATGTATAAAGAGCATATACGTATAAACTTCATTTCTTCTTTTATTATTAGCAGTCAAAATAATATGCAAAAATCCTATGTTATAATTATTAGAGAATAATATCTCATATCAGAAGTTGGAATGAATCATCTCTACTATGCATAAGATATGAATCTCTTCATTTATTGTCAATTGGTTTTGAGTTGAAAACCCATATTCTAATATGGTATCAGAGCTTACAATCCACACTGTCCAACCAGATCCGATCTACAGTTTATCCGATTATCGACAACCCAGACTTAAAATTGGTGTCGTCGATCTATCCTCGAACTTGTCAAGATCAATGGCCAAAGATACATCATCTCGAGAGGGCGTATTAGAGAATAATATCACACAACGAAAGTTGAAAATGATCCTCTCTACTATATATAACATATGAAATTTTCCGCTTATTATCAATTGGTTTGGAGTTCGAAACTAATATTCTTATAATAAATTTCTATTATTTTTTCTTTGGTAAATAGAGAAGTTCTGGATGGAGCCCCATCTAGAATTTGATCCTATCTATCTAGAGGCAGAGACCCAACTACCCGTATGTCCTTTCGGGATTCAGGGAAACTCAAGTAAATAATTTTTCCAACGCATATTCAATAATTATTCTATGTTCTTATAGGGTTAAAGAAAAACTTATTAAAAACATATAGTATTTGTTCAAAATAATGACTTTATATCTATATAAATCCAAATACTTGTAAAAGTCGTCCAAACACTTGTAAAAGTCGTGGGCTGATTCACGGACTGCTTGAACCGTAATTTGGGGATCGGTCGTTGGAAAAAAGATCTCATTGTGAAGTGTTTTTATGTTTTTAAAAAATCTTAGATCGTCACATTACTGTCTAAATGTTTTAGAGTAAGGAATAAATAATACAACATATTGAGCAGAATCTAATTGAATGGAGTCATACATATTTTCTTTGTATTTTTGCTGAGTTATTATTCTTGCATGCTTATATGGATGGCCTACACAAACTTGCAACAACCATCAGTGTAAATCTAGATATGTCCCTAGAATAATTTGATTAAAAGAAAACTACCTTTCCCATTTGACTAGTGCGCGATCTTTTGGCCAAAATTTAACTATATATAGAATATGAGTCATTTCCTTTATTTTCTAACTAAGTTAGGTTATGTAAAGATTTCCAAGCTATCTTCAATTTGATGGTTTACATAATTCAGTTAATAGTTATGTTATTACGGATACAAATTTTTCTCACTACAGATAGAAAATTAAAAGATATTTTAGAAAATATGTTTTGGGGTTATGGATCAGGTATTCTCTATTAGGGAATAATATTCATATCAAAAGTTGAAAGGGATATTCTCTAATATATATGATATGGACTTTTCTATTCATTGTCAATTGGTTTTGAGTTGGAAATTCATATTCTAATATGGTATAAGAGCTCACGATCCACGCTGTCTAACCCGAAACTGGTTCAATTATCGACAATTCAGACCCAAAATTGATGTTGTCAATCTATTCCCAGATATATCAAGATCAATGGCCAAATAGCTATCATCTCGAAAGAGCATATTAGAGAATAATATCCCAATCGGAAATTGGGATCTTCTCTAGTATATATAAAATATGGACCTCTCCATTCATTATCAGTTGGTTTTGAGTTGGAAGTTCATATTCTAATATTCTCGATTCAATTATTGATGAAAAAAATTACGCAAAGATTAACACTGTATTCCTTTCGGCCAATAAATAAATATCACTGTATTTCGAATGAACAAATAAAGACAATACATAATTAAATGTCAAGACGTCCTAGCAATGGACATAGCATGATATTGTGTATAGAGATGAAAGGACAGTATCTAATCTCTTATGGAGTCATTAAGTAAATAAAACAAACAAACAACAATACATTTCAAACAAGAAACAAAAAACAGCAATTATAGTGAGATAATGGATACCCATAAATATGTGTGTACGTACTCTTAATTTTATATGTGATGGTCCATAATGTGATGAATATATAACCCATTGAAGTTATTATAAAACAAAAAGATGAATACATATATTTTTCTTTTGGAAATATATATATATATATATATATATGTCTCCATGCCAGTTTGATCCGATTTTTCTTTTTATCCTTACTCATTCTTTTTATTACTAATAAGATCAACAAAGGTCCGATTCATAGCCAAACTTTTTTTATTGATCCGATTTAAATGAGTAAATACATTCAATGAAAAATCATTTTAGACGTCTAAAGGTTTAAATCGCAAGGGCTAATCATTTTGGTACCAAATCCAAACCTCTTTTTAGATAAACTAGTTAACAACAAATATATATAAGCATATGGTTTATGTTTTCAATGATCAATATTTTGGTAGGTTAAGTAATTTTTATTTGAAGTAAAACTAGTTCTTTATATTTAAAAATGTAAACTTGCAAGAAAACAATAAATTTCAAGCACACGCCCGCAGGTGAAGTGCAGAGTAGGGCCCAAATTTTATTACTTTCAATTCCATATTTGTTTGGTGGAGATGTACTCTGAATTGTCTAACTTTTATGTTTGTCAGATTCCAAATAACTAGTCATTTCATTCATATCATTCAAGACCGTGATTCATCTTTTATTAAGTAATCACTTGCCTTTTGAATTTAGTTTGGCAACAAATACGAACTCGACTAGGGAAGTATCTTCACTCAAGATGGTTGAAGTGGTTAAATGTTATTTCTTATATGTTTATCCGAGTTCGATTCCAAAAAATATTATTTGTATAACGTGATACTATTAAAAATTTAAGAAATTTGACTATGATAGAATCTTATCGATTTAATTGAGTTTGGGTGTGATAGAATCTTATCGATATAATAATTGATTTCAAAAACAAATAATAAATTTGATGAACTTACACTGCAGTAGAGTTGGGTATAAAGTCACAAAAATTATGCAATAACATGTGAGAGTTTGTAAAGTCACAAATTTTGTGTAAATATTTTTGAAAAATTCACAAGAATAATAGGTCTGATTGGTAACACCGGTCGAAAGAGCCATTTGGAAAAATGAACGGTTGAAATGAAGGTTATTTGAAAATAGTGGTTGACAAAAAAAAGTTTTCAAACAATGGTTTTCAAGCAATTAAATAGTATAATGAAATAAAAATAGTATATAAAATTTTATTTTAATAATTATTCAAAAAGTTGTGCAATAACATATACTTTTAACATTTTGATATAAAAATAAATATACAGATTACAATTACTAGCAAACAACTATTTTGTGAATAAAAATAAATGACTATTTCTTGCTTGTAGTTATACAAGATAAACTTATGTTTTCAGATTTTTTGTAATTTTGAGTTTTCCCCTCCCCCTTCTAATAAAAGCAAGTTGACAAAAAAAAAGAATGATTATTTTTCTTGAACCATAATAAAATAAGAATCACATAGTTTTCCTTAAACCATATTTATGCCTAAAATGCAAAAATATAGAACCATTTGTACTTATAAACGATATTTTCAAACGACTTAAATAAATCAAAATAACTATTTAAAAAATTCAAATAATCATTTCAAATGAAATACTCATTAATAACAAAATAAACATATCATTTCTAAACAAATGACCATTGATTTTCTATCAATCACACCCAACAAAGCATTAAATAGATGTAAACCAAATAATTTAATAAAATTACAAAAATTGATTTTCAGATCTGTCTTCCATACTCGATAATTCAGTATTTCCTAATTGGTTTAGAGTTCCAAAATTCTATTAAATAATTTCCCCTAATAATATACTAGTTGGTATATAATAATAAAAATGGAAATCAAATTTATAAAGCCCACACTTGACCTAAATAGAATAGTAAAAAGTGTCAAGTGGGTAATGAGTGGGTAATGAGTAGGGTCATGACCACGTGATTTAGTTTCTTACATTTTTTTCTGTTTTTCCACTCTTCTTTCTTCATTCTCTTCTTCTTTCACAATTCACACCATTCATCCCAAAACCCTTTTTTATTTCTCTATTTACCAAAAAATAAATAAATAAATAAAACCCCAAAACCTAACAAATCCTTCACACTCTTTCTCTCTCTCTCTTTTACACTAAATTATCAATCCTCTTTAATCACAAATTTTCAACTCTAAATCAAACTCTCTCTCTCAAAAACACAAAACTAAACCCTAGTTTCAATGGAATCAACTGATTCCGGGTCACAACAACCCGACCCGGTAAACGATCCAGGACCATCCTTTATCTCTTCACCACCGGCTCCTAGTAGGTACGAGTCACAAAAGCGACGTGACTGGAACACGTTCTTACAATATCTCAAAAACCACAAGCCTCCTCTAGCTTTATCTCGGTGTAGTGGAGCTCATGTGATTGAGTTTCTCAAGTACTTAGACCAGTTTGGTAAGACTAAAGTCCACGTGGCGGCTTGTCCTTACTTTGGTCATCAACAACCACCATCTCCTTGTGCTTGTCCTCTTAAACAAGCTTGGGGATCTTTAGATGCTTTGATCGGACGGTTGAGAGCTGCTTATGAAGAAAACGGTGGACGGCCAGATTCAAATCCGTTTGCTGCACGTGCGGTCAGGATTTACTTAAGGGAAGTTAGAGAAACTCAAGCTAAGGCTCGTGGGATTCCTTATGAGAAAAAGAAACGGAAACGACCACCAACTGTAACCACCGTTAGAGTTGACGTTACTTCGTCGAGACAAACTGACGGTGACGGTGCTCCGTCACTCGCTGAGGCTGCACTGCCTTAGATTGAGTTATATTATTATTATTATTATTATTATTTTCTTATTTATATATACACTTATTTATAATATATATGTATGTATGGAACTCCTCACTTCACCTTCTTTTGTTCTGTAGTAAACTAATTATTAATTTTTGTTGAGTTTGATCATGAAATTATATTAAGACACAGAATTGAGATTTAGTTTTTGGCTCATTGGATTTTTGATGCATGAAGGTTTTTTTAATTTTGAATTCTTATAAAATGCCGACCACACACATATATACACTATCAAGAACTAATGCTGTCTTTTTTTATTTCCCATAATATATTATATATAAATTTTGGAGAGATCTTACTTTTTTCTGATATAATTGTGTTAAGGGGTTTAATTTTAATGTTTCTTGAAGAGTTCATAGCGAAGAGAAGAGTATGACAATTATGATCAAGACAGGTGAAAGAGGTATGTAGTTTTTTTCTTTTAACCTAGCTATTTAATCTTAAATAGCGTATTATCGTTTTCCTAAGTTCGAATTCATCATGAGAACCGGAATGAGCCATGTAAATGTCATTTAAAGTGTACTTAGGTAAATGTGGTTTAGGAAAGGTTCGAAGGTAACATAATACTGCTTTCCTAAATCTTTAACCATTAGACCATAATTTATGTTGGTGAAAGTATATAGGTTTCAGTTTGCGTATATTCGAATCATGAATATCTGAATCATTATTTGCTTTGATGATAATGTCATATATATATATATATAATGCATGCCTTATGATTTATCATAGAGTTATCAACAGTGCATAAAATAAAGCATGTATTCTGCTAGGTAAAAATAATTGAGATGTAAAAACCTATCCTTACCCAATTGGGCAAATAAACACAATACTCTCGTGTTTTTAATCAATGGTTAAGTACTACATTTGTTGACTTCTCTAGAGTTTGATTTGAGAGAGTTATGTATGTTCCATGTAATAATGGTAAGGATTTGAGGATGTTTGAGGAAGGATCTTATATATCCAATTATTAGAAAGAAAAAAACTCAATACTCTCTAATTGCTTTCTTTACCCAATCGATTGAGTTGCCTTTGTAATTGTCATTTTGGTATATTTCCTCCGTTTTATATTATCATTCTAAGCTAATTTTTTTTTGTTTCATTTTAATTGTCATTTTAGTTTTCCAATATAGTTTTTAATATAAAATTATTTCATTTGCTCCACCTTAAATAATTAAAATATTAAATGATTTAAAATGTTAATAGTCAAATTTTTTAATATGTGTGCAAAACTCTAGAATGGCAAGTAAATTGAAATAGAGAAAATCATATTTTTACTGAATAGCATTATTATTTTGTCAGTTAATAAATACAAAAGACCATGTTATTTTGTGTAGTATTTATGACTTATGAGGACTAAGAAGGTGTACGTACGTACATATATGTGTGCATTCATATACGTACAAACGCACGTGTAAGTAAAAAACATTGGAAAGATGGTAAAAGTCAGATGAGCAGAAGAAGATAGTGACTCGTGAGATTGTATTGTTTGCCACTATTTCCGAGTTTCGACCGACATTAAGCATCTTCTTTACTGTCTTCTTATACGTGTCATTCCACATGTGTGCTTCAATCCTGTTTTACCTTATAACCCTTGAATTCAAAAAACCCGAAAATATGGTTCATGTTCGTATACAGATAATTAGAAAAATATGACTTAGTTTTAAATAGTAGGAACTCTTTAAAATCTCAAATCCGTCATCACCCACTCAACTACAAACTCTTTGTCATAACCCTTGAAACTTAGACATTTATGATCCTTTGTACGTCCATTGCAATACATTATTACCATATACATGTACATGTTAACAATATGTGACATCAGTAAATGTTCTCTCGGGTTGTTATAGTATTTGTACTTAGACTACACTCGTGAATAATGTTTGAATCAATGTCCACACAAAGTCGTCGCTTAATTTAGTGGTGCAAAGTCGTCGCTTAATTTTATAAGAGAATTGTTTGCGAGTCAGATGTTTGAAATAGTGTTTGGCCGTAATCATTCGGTTGTGACAGTAATATTTTGGTTATAAAGCAGGTTCAGTATTTATGACATCGCAGAATTCGTATGTTGGTCAAAATTGGGAATTCAAATTTATTCTACTTTCAATCCCAACAGGACCGGACTGAATCCAGATATATTGGAGGAGAAGGCGAAGTCCACCTCCAACAAATAAGGTAGTGGAAATCTAAAACTTTTGGTTTTACATTTGATGATTCACTACAAAAAAATATGTAGTTTACGACAGGCATATTCGTTGTAAATCGTGTTTACAATAAATTAGGGACGAATCTCAATTTGTCGTAAAGACAATTCGATGTAAATTCATCTTAACTTTGCAAATACATATATTCGTTGTAAATACACGTAAACAATCTGTCGTAAAAAATCGTAAAATAAGGAAGAGAGAGAAACGTTGGAAATTCATCGTAAGTCAATTAGACATAAACACATTGACATCGTCAAACTTAAAATCAACGTAACAAAGATTTAACGTTTTTGTTTTAAGTTTCTTCACAACAAATTAACATTTTTAGTTTTACAACGAAGTCCACCTCCAACAAATAAGCTAGTGGAAATCTAAAACTTTTGGTCTTAGAAGATAGTTCACAACTATAATAATATCCATTACCTAGTGGATTTTCACTTTTTTTTTTATATTAAGATGTAATTATTTCAAGATTGTATGGAGTATTTACTGAAATAGTCAGTAATGACGTACATTTCGTTTGACAATTATTGAATCGTATAGTTTTCCTAACCATTTAAAGTTTGTGTTTGTGATCTTCTTTATATACACTTTTATATAGCAGCCTTAACTAGCGTTTTCGTTACGTGTCTACATAGTTTGAGACATTTTTTCCCAAAATGAAAGATAGCTTAGTATTAGTGGTCCTTAGTAATTATCATCCGAATTTGTTTTATTCCTAATCACCACATGGCCTTTGATAATGACGACCCAGCAGCCAAGTCACATTTTTTTTCTTATTTTATTATAATTTATGGTCACCTAATTGTAATGTTGTAACCAATTAGCTTGCATTTAACTACATTTTGTTCTCATTGAAACTACAAGTCAATAGCAATACATGGACCCATCAGTCAAATGCAATATGAAGTTATGAACCAACCATTCATGACCACAGTTTTACTGTTGGGCGTGTTACTGTTTGGACTCAAACCCCAACCCAACTTTGTATATTCTCTCTCGGCTTAAATTAAGCCCAAATTTGTATTAAATTAAGCCCAAAGTTATATTACATAAAGCCTAAAATTATGCTTGATTAAGCCCAAATTCGCTAGAGCCGAACAGAGGAAACAACCTAACAGAACTGAACAAACTGAACAAGAGAATCAAAATCCATCAAAACCGAGTTTCCTTTTTTCTTTTTCCTTTCAGCTGGTAATATTGGTAGAAATAGTACAAATACATTATGAACTTATGATATAAACACAAAAACAGTCGTAATAACATCATATCCCCGGAAACAAACATTGGTTGTGCCAGAACAAGAGAACCTAAAAAAGCTATCTCACCGAGTTCAATGTAAATATTCAAGACCAGTGTGATGTTTCAAAGGTCTCTAATACAAGTGCAAGCCAACAAACATTCATTCTACTACATGTTGATTACACATATTCATTAAATTTGAGCATTTAGATAGCTTCTAATGGTGTCTTTCTGCATAGGTAAATGAAACAGAAAGTGTTTATAGCAGGCCTGCCATGTCGACGTATGCCAAAAAAGAGCTTTTGAGACGTTCCAACTCATCCTGTATCTTAGTAACTCCTTTCTGATAAACCAGAGGGAAGCGTTTCAATTTGACACTGCGAGTCAAGTTGCTGGATGAGTGCTTGGCACACGCGCCAGGCACTTTATTACCCTTATAAGCCTTGCAGATGTAGCTTATGAAGTTTTCATAATCCTGCAGTTCAAAAAAAAAAATGAGAGACATTTGAGTATAGTTCAAAGCACATACAGATACAGAGAACTTCTGTTCCCATTGATTAATGGGTTGTTCTGCAGTGCATTCAATCTTCAGAAATCATGAAAATCTCAAACTTTAAGCAAGTGGATGCATTTTGTGAAGAGAAATTAAAAAGTGAATAGTGAAAATATCAAACTACTTGCTCCTCAAGATGGTTCAGTTCTCATCAGCTACTTGCCAACAATCCTAGACTCAATTCCAGTTCCTGTATATGAACCAGAGCTAAGACTACACCCTGCTTCAAAACTGCCTAGGCCCATCTAACTCGCAAGAACAAGAACATTTCACATGTGGAAACCGCAACATACATTTGTCATAAGGTCTTGCACTAAACAAGATACCCTATAAGACATGGCTTCCTCATAGATTAGGTCTAGAGTCTAGAACTGACATCCGTGGATAGGACTCTGATGAGTTGAAAATGATCCAAGTCACTAAAGACACTAAATCTCAAATTATAAGTCTCATTGAATGATAACTGAACTATAGCGACATTCTCTTTGAACAATACGTAAGAGAGCGTAGAATGCTATGGTAAAATTCAATAATTTACGAGATTTTGAATATACTAAACAAACCTCGTAAAGTGGCTGACCATCAACAACTACCCAGGGCACGTATTTATGAGGAGGCTGAAGCGCATTCGTTTCTGCAGCATAGTGCAACTGAAGCTGCAGCACAATAATAAAGACCAAAGATTAGAAAGGAATCCAAATGTCTGTGAATTATAAACCAGAAAGCATCAATACAAGAACATAACGGGATACATAGATCTGAAGTGAAAGTGAGCCTATGAAAGTATAAAACTGTTCATGAAACTCTTCTATACTCTTTGCTGAACCAGACACTCCATTGCAAAACGATATCATTAATAAAAGAAACCTTTCAATGCTAAAAAAGCAACCAGCAAGAACACTTGAAAAACAAGGCCACACAAAGAGGAAGGACTAACTTCGTTTCCATGTTCACTGCTGAGGCAATCAGCAACAGGTTTAGAATTCAGATTGAGCTTCTGATAACACGTCTCCCAGTCCTCGTACTTGTGTTCAGTCACCAATTTCTCGACACAGAGGATGAACGGGAAATGATCGCTCTACAATGAAAGTGACGCTACAATTTAAATCTCACATAACTGATAATTCGATTTGCTACAGCTACAATCAGATCTCATTTATCACACTTACCAATTTCGGCCAAGCATCAATTGCACAAGCTTCTACGGTATCTAATAAGCATTCAAATGCTCCATGCTGCAACAAATTACGAAAAGATTTACCCAGTCATTACAATCAATCCTGATTAGCGTTGCTTTAAAATTTGTCGATCTTAGATGCAAACACATCAGAATCTCAAAAGCTTAATGAAATCGAATCGGAAACATCAATTTCCATAAACCGAATTAAACTAAAGCTAAGGAGGACCTGGCAAACGGTGGTGTTATCTGGCCGGAGCTTGGTATTACCCCATGGAGACAGATGGAGATCAACGATTGATATGAGATCATCTTCAAAGAGCTTCACGAGGTGGTTGACGATGAAGGAAGAGCAGTACGGACAGAGAGACTCGTAATACAGCCCCAGCGAGACTTTCGGAGACGAAGAAGATGGCAGAGATACATCAGAAAATTCAGATGATGATGCAAAGCCGAGTAGGAAAACGTAGCAGACTATGAGAAGATGTTTCCTCGTCAACGACGCCATTGATGCAAATGCAAAGTTGCTTGTATCGATAAAAATATCTCTGCTATCACTTGAAAAGCGTGACGCTTACTTAAGAGTGTATATTTTACCAATCATTTAAGCCACGTGTCGCTTCTTAAGCCACGTGCCTCATTGAGCATTGATTTGCAAAAATTATTAAAAACAGGCTTTGCAAATTTGGGCTTAATGGTAAACTCATCTAAGGCTTAATTAAACCAAAATTGTAAGTCAAACAACAAACAAGGTCCATTAACAAAGACGAAAAATCAGTTGATGAGAGTACACAAAGCTTAGATGTTACTCGGGTACATAAACACTCGAACACGAGCTCCCTGCGAAAACAATCACCAAACTCTATTAGAAACCCAAACAAAACACAATTGCAGCTAAAGAATGAAACAGAACATGATATATAATGACATGATTTGGATTACCATTGATTTAGGAGGCAAGTTTGATGTGAATTTGGCTCGAACCACGCCACTGTTACCATGAGGTCTTGTGACTTTTCCCCAAATGCATCTATAGTGACTACCGTTCTTCTTGGTTTTAGCTTTGTAGATGTATGCCATTCGTTTACCTTTGTACCATTGCACTTCTTCTGTTGTGTTAACTCCTTCTACTTGGATTAGGGATGTGTTTGGGTACTGGTTTGACTTCGACCTACACAAATTTACCCACAAAATGTCACAGTTTTTGACTAACTACAAAACAGAAACAACACTAATTTGCAACCCATCAATGCTTGATTGTTTGCTTTTTTGTATACACTAAAACTTTATTCCTCTTTGGTAATTCATGACTTCAAGAACTGTTTTGGGATTTAGCTTATTTGTGTATTTAAGTTTCGGAATCAAGTACAAGCAGATAAGTGGTTCTAATTAGCAAGTAATTGAAAGCATTTCAATACTATGAGCAACTAAGCAAAGGTCATAAAGTGTATCAACCAGTAAAGAGTAATCAATATTCACTACTTAGCCAGCTAACAAATCACATAACCCAGTAAAGTGAGAATTCAAATGAACAAATAAAGCGTACCTTTTGTAGCCTAGTATGGTTCCTCTGACATAGAGTCTGCATCACAGAGTAACAAAATTCAGTGAAGCTAAACTGATTAGAAGATATCAAAAATTTCTTCGAAATTCAGCTGTGAAAACCCTAACAAAAAAGATCCACGAAACAAATTGATTTTGCAATTTCCAGTAGCATTGTGAAGCTTTAGCAGATACTAAATTACTTGAAATCGAGAAAATGATTAGCATTGATGAATTACCTGACTCTTTCTCCTTGGCGTCCTTTCACCATTTTTGCCGAATCGTCCGGTGGAAGAAATTAGCCAATTGCCTTGAGAAAACGGAGACGAAACTAGAAAGAAAAAGCCCTAGTAACTGAATCTCGCTAAGGTAATTAATTAGCAAAGCAAACCGAATCCTTTTGAACATAAATGGGCCTTAATTTAATTTGGGCCGAACGGATATTTTCCTTCATGGGTTCTCATTATGCGGCGCCAAAAATAGAAACTATGTTCGGCCCATTGATTAAGGCCCATTTATGTCCTTATTAGGAAGGGCACATTTGAAAAATTCGAAACACCGAATTTTTTTTGAACCGCCAATAATTTCTCCCTGAGAAAAACGTCGGACTCGATGATCGCTGATCAGACTTATTTTTTTCTCAATCGGATACAAGAAAGAAGGTTCTTCGTTTGCTCGCAATCACTGGAAATTTCAATCTCTCTTTTGCGTGTTGACTAGAACCGGGTTTTCTTCTCGTTAATGTTTGCAGGTTCGATGAAGAATCTCTTCGGATTCTGGAGTTGACTCTGGTTACAATGAATGTGAAATCGTTTTCCGATGTTAGATCTTTCTTAAGAGATTTCATGAGATCTGAATTGTCTGTTATATTCGGTGAGATTTCTGGAGAATCGATCGTTTCAAAGCTCTCCGTACTTGAATTCTTCGCTCGTGCTTTTGCTCTTATTGGTGATACGGAGGTTTGTATCCTGCCCTTGTCGATTTAGTAAATTCGAAATCATCTGCGAGCTTATGGATTCTGACTATTTTCTGGAATTTAAGAAGTTCACGATTACGAGTGAAAATTGTGGATGGATATGGACTCTTTTATCGAGTTTCTTATGTATGTTTTTGTTATGTACTGCGTAGAGTTGTTTAGCTATGAGATATGAGGCATTAACTTTGCGGGAGCTCAAGTCCCCAAGCTGTCCATGGTTAAGTGTTTCACATTCAGAATGGACCAATTTTGCAGTCCAGTCAATGGAAAATGGTTTCCCTTCTATTGCAGGAAAGGTAACTACTCCTTCTGTGATATACGAACTCGTTGCTTCAACACTTCTAGTAATGGTGTGAGAAATTAACATCAGAGATATAGTTGGATATTTACGCTCAATGGAAAAATGAACATACTAAGCAATTGTTAACAAGTTCATGCTAGCTTACGCTTGGATGCTTGAATATTTGCTTTACCAATTTGGTCAATTGTTGGATACATGGCAAAGTGTTTTTTCTGTTTCTCTGCCGTTTACTAAGTTTATCAACCATTTTCTTTTCCCACATGGAAGTTCAGATCATTTTGGTTCTTTTCCATGGCTTCTGCTCTTTTATTTGTGGAGTATATCTGCTTTGAATGTTTTTGACTTATCTTTACTATGACGGTATGGCATTGTGCTGATGTAGGCCTCTGAAAATGCACTATTGAGCCTTAAAAAGGATTGTCTTACTAAACAAAACTCAGAAGATTGTCCTGATCTTTTGGATGCTGCTCAGAAAGTAAGGAGACTAAGGGATTCAGCTGCCTCATTAACATCTTCACATTCTGGTACTGGTCTTCTTTGAAGTTCATTGCTTGGGACAGAGTTCTGACTACACTTTAATGGCGTTCTTTTGTTTCATTCAACTCGTTTTGTTTGAAGAGATGTTGGTCTTAAATTGACTCTAGTAACTGTTATGTAAATCCACCATTATGGATAGAACTTTTAACAAAGCTTTTATTAGAATGTATCTGATTGCTCTGAGTAATTGTCTATTCACAAACAGTTCAGGCGCAAAGCGCAGAGTACTTGAGGAGCAAGGAACTAAAGATACGAAGCAGAGAGTCTCGACCCACTAAAACTATAGACTGCACAGGTAGCAATTTGTTCAGAGAAGGAATCAAGAAGCGTAATCAACGAATGCTGGAAGATCTCCGTAGGATTCAGATAACCCAAGATCTAGAAACAGATTCGCAGTGGGTTTGATGCAATTGATGCTATAAACATTACTGCCTTTTTGCTGCTTCATGTTCACTAAAGTACAGGTCAGATTATTGTTTTCAAATAACTGAAGCTTCAAATGGATATAGATCAAATAGTTTATGTTTTAGCTTTGGGTTCTCTTCTTACCTTTGCAAATTTTACTTAACCAGTTTCTATCTGTCAGGTAACTTTAGAATGTAGAAACTCCAAAACTTATGGTACCAAAATATCTTCCTCTCTTTAAGCTCTAAGGAGACAAAGATTTCGGCTACTAGTACAAATATGAAAAATATGGGTGAAATGGTCTCTAGTGAGAGCCAAAAGACCAGTGAAAGAGAGGTCCTCTCTTTGGATCCTCTCTTCGAAACGTCCTTGGATCAATCATTCTGCATCCCGATCCCTTTTTCTATGTTTTTGTTTTCTTTTTTATCTTGTAATAGTACAGTAAGTTGGCGGGACAACTTAGGACTTGTTTTGTAGTAACAGCGACATTTATACCCGATTTTTATATGTATTAATGTAAATGAATAAATGGGTTTAGAATTGGGCCAGTTGGGCTTCTGATATGATTCCCCACAAGAGAAATGAGCATGGTGGAAATTGGACCCCAGACTCGCAACCACTTTGCTTAAAATCCAACGAAAAGAAGACACGTGAACAAAAAGAAGGACCCATCCAGCTGGAATCAAGGGAACCAATTGGCAACTGTATCCTTCTTGCCTCTTTATAATTACCAAAGTCTTTTCTTCGTAGTATTAAGCTGCTTGGGTTTTGTTGATATGGTAGTAGTAATTCAAATTAAAAACTTAGCTTCAAAATGGGAGACAACCAGACCTTTCAACCAATTTATCTTTTGTTGACAAAAAAAAAAAAAAAAAANAGGTCATCGATCAGTCACTTTCTAAGTACCAATTTATCTTTTATCTATAAATGTATAGCAAAATAAGGAAACCACGTGGAGGTCATCGATCAGTCACTTTCTAAGTATTGGGGTTGGTGTAGTTACGAAAATTCAACACCATCATCAGACTCACACCTATGCACACAGACTCTGATTGTGAGAGAGAAAAAAGACTAGTCAATAATTCAGTTCCTTTAAATGAATAAACGATGAACCAACCACCTTGCACCACTTCCCACTTTCCTCTTCCTTTTGTTCTTTCCAAATCATGTAGTACATTTCATCATTTTATCAAACTTAATTTCAGTGGTTGATACACGAACATATATGTCGAGGTTCATTATAACCAATCACTACAAGAAAATAAGGCATTTTTCTAAGACATGTTTTGTTGGGTTTTGTAGGAATTTGGCCTAAAACCGACCAAAACAACCGAAAATGTCATCGCCAATTTTTGGTCAGAAATTACGTGGTTGTCGGTTTTGGTCGGACTAAACCGACGATAAGCCACGAATAAAATCTTCAAAACCATCATCGGTTTTTGTCGGTGTAAACCCGTTGAAAACCATGGGTTTGGAGTCGTTGGTTGTCGTCGGTTATCTCGTTGGTTGTCATGGGTGCAATAGTGGTTGGTTTTGGTAGGTAAAATAAACCAACAAAAACCGACCACTAATTAATTATTTATTTTTGTTTATTTTAAATAAATATGGTCGATTTTCGTCGGTTAACTAAACCAACAAAAACTCACCACATTTGTTACCAACAAAAACCAACCACAATGATTAAAATAAATAAATAAAAATTAATAATTTTCAAATATTTATAAATAAGATTTCCAAAATAATTTTTTATGTTATAAAATATATATTACAAAATTTATGTCGAAATCCTAAAGTCTCGAGTCTTGAGTCTCGCTATCTGATTGTAAGGATGGTGGAGTATCCATGAACCGAAATAGTTTTGCCATCTAAGCTCGGTCCTCGTATGCCGAGTTTTGTTGTCATCCCGATAGGCTTGAAATTTTGCTTGACTTGCCTGTAGAGCTGCACGAAGATCCTCCAACTTTGACGCTCTCGCTGACTTATTCCAAGTCCCTGAGTCAAGCTAACATGTGCCGGCACACCATCGGGATTGACCAATTTCCTGAGTCCAAAACATCGTCTCTTGGAAACAAGAGTTTCCTACACATAAAAGTTAATTGTATTGTTATAAATGAAAATGTAATGTGGGAAAGTAAATTAAATGATAAAATGAATACCTTGAGGACAATGTTGTTGATCTCATCCCGTGATAGGTGTACTGGACCACCTTCTTTTTGAGGGTGTTGAGTAATGACCTCCTCCGTCCTACGCTCCACATTCTCCACAATTTGCTTCATCTTTGGATTCTGGATAGCGCCCGTCTTTTTGTTTGTGTGACAATCCTTCATAAGACGTAGCCAATCCGATGCGTACCCCTTCTTAATAGTCTATAAAACAAAAAATACCGTAATGTATAAAATGAAATAAATAATTATATTTACAATTTATACTTACAATTTGATCCTCGGCAAGCTCAAATATGTTGGAACCCGCATTGTGTGTTGGTAGTGCTTTCTCAACATCCTTACCGCCCTTGCGGTTAATCTTGTTCCGTTGCGACTGCTTTATAGTCCCCAGCAAACTTCAGTATCGTACGAACTCCTGGTATAAACCCCGCAGGCAACCTGAGTGTGGCACCTCCGGATCTTTCTGCCATGCGACCTTCTATGCGTAAACGTGGTTGCTATAGGATTCTTTTCACTGAGCCTCGAACTTGTCACGAACAAGAGGAGTGTTCTCGATGTCCTAGTGAAAATGTTGCTGCAAATGTAAATAATTATTAAAATAAATTTAAATGTAAAACAGTAAAGTGACTTCAAAAATAGGAATTTACCGCGATAGCACAGAACCGCTCCTCTCGTAATCGCAACGAGAACTTGCTGAATGTCGGATAAGCTCCATCGATCTGGTTATGTATCAACGTACCCACCAATTTGACTATTTTTTTGTTGATCCGAAACCTAATATTTTGAAAAATTAGTAATATCAAAAAACTTGTAATGTAATCAAACAAGAAAGTATAATAATTATTATGTTGATTTCTCGACCATCCTACTAGGATCGAGAAATGGCAGATGATCTTGATTCGGACGTCTTAGTATCGATCAAGACTCACATGCGTAGGCAGAGAACCACTAGTCTCTGGTTGTGGTTGTGGCTATGAATCCGACATATGTGGTGGAGTCCGCTGCGGACTAGGCATGACATCTGAATCGTGGCCCCATGATAATCCACCATCCGATGATCCAGCACCTACGAATCGAAAACGTGATGATGTATTACGTGCGTGATCAAACTCGTCGTACGAGAACCTTCAAAAATTCAAAAATTTCATTTTATATAATAAATATACAAATATTTTATACAAAATTTGAATTTATGTAATAAATATATAAATGTACTTACATTATATACATAAAATTATGTACAAAATTAAATATACAAAATTTCAATTTATATAATAAATATATAAATATACTTACATTATATACATAAAATTATGTATTTATATATTAATAATATTTCTATATTATATCAATTTTTAAAAAATACAAAATAAAGTCTAAATAATATATTATTTTTTTCTTAAATACACAATTATATTAACATAATATATTTAATTTTGCTAAATACAAAATTAAATTTACATAATATATCATTTTTTAAGAATGCATAATATTTCATTATTGTTTTATAAAACAAAGTAAATTATACATGATATATCAATATTTTTTTAAAAATAACAATATACCATTTTAACTTTTTTTAAAAAAAATTGTGTTTTTCGTTGAAGAACACATGAAACCAGAACCTAAATTTTTTTGATTCACAAAACACCAAATCTTACACGAAATCTTGGGAGAATTAACCCAATTACAACAATATTGAACAAGTTATTAAGAGATTTAAGGCTAATTTATTCAATTTGAACCAACATAATGTTTATAAAATTTCTATAGATTTGTAAAAAATTTGTTGAAATCGTTAAAACCACACTAAATATAGCTTGACCCACCAAGAATCAATATAAATATGAAGGATTCGAAGCCAAACTAAGCCAATTTCAAAGTATATTCCATGGAAATTGAAAATTAGTAAAAATGAGGTTTTGGAAAAGAGTTTATAAACTTACATAATAGGATGGTCGGACATGAACCCGGGAATTGGAGTTGAATCGGCGGCGTTAACGGCTTCTGGAAGAGTTGGATTGGCCAAAATTTTGGAGAGAAAATGGTGGTTTTCGGGTAAGAGAAGAAGAGAAGGAGAAGAAGAAAAGATATTTATATAATTTTTGGTGGGTTTTTGTAGGTTTTGGTCGGGTAATGGTCCAAAAAATGAGGCCACGAATATTGGGTGGATATTTTTCCCTCATCTTTCCGTTGGGTTTCGTTGGTTTTGGTCGGCCCTGAAACCCACCATATTTTTCTATTTTACATTTTTTTAATCTTCAAACATATTTAAAATATAAGAAAATAAACAGATTGATCTTCAAAAGGAATTCTTTTACATTGTTATTTTGCATGAACCATAATACTATGTACATAACTGACTACTCCAACTCACCATCAAACTCATTCTGCTCTGAATCGGAACTGTCTTCACATTCTTCAACAAACTCCAAACCTTTGTTGTCTGAATCATCGTGAATCGTCCCGAATGCTTGGGATCCCAAGAGAAATTTCAAGTGTGCCCAATGTCCAGGTGAAGGTTGTTGCATCGCGTCGTAGTCAGAATCCCTATTAGCAAATGGCGTGTTTTCTTGTAGTGTAATGAGTCTGTAAGCATTTTGAAAAACTCTTTTTGAGTCTTTGATTGATTAGAGAATGTTGAAAGTAGGTGACAATAAATTCAGACCTGCTATATGTAAGTGTTTCAATCACTTAAACCACTCGAAACATATTCACCATTAGGACTAATCATTGTCTACAGAGTAGAATTTAGAAGGTGAATGAGCGGATGTGAAAAGTTATAGAAGCAAATCAATTGTGTGATTGAGAGGAAAAATTGTGAACAAGGCAATTACCCCATTAACAAACTAGTCGTACCCTTAAATAATAAAAAGTTAATTAATTTTGTCTTTCTCGTAATTTTTTTATATAGTTATAAGAGAAATTTACTTAACTAACCTACTTTATTTTATAAATTACTTAAACAATCTATTTTTAATTATTTATATAACTTACTTTTTTAATTACTAAAATTTGGCAGACTTCTTACAAGTCTACTAAAAATCTGACAGACTTCCTGCAAGTCCACCAAAAATCTGGCAGACTTCCTGCAAATCTGCCAAAAATCTGGCAGACTTTCTGCAAATCTGTCAAAAATCTGGCAGACTTTTTTTTGGACGTGTAGACTGATCGATCTGTGTTTTTGCTAAAAATATATTTGTTCTGCATTGTTCCGAATGATCGATTTGATATTTTTGTAAAGATGCTATTTGTTCTACGATGTTCAGAACGATCAAACGGTGTACAGACTGATCAATCAGTGTACAAGCCGATTAGTATGTACATCACAGAACAAACATCATCTTTGCGTAACTCAGATCGATCAATCTACACATCTTCCGATCGGTCAACGCATCCAAACTATGGAATCAATATTTTTAAATGATTCAGATATATCGTTAGTCTGACTAAAAATTATTAACACAAAAATTCGACGTTAAAAATTTGTTTTGGAAATCCTAACTCATCGCTCTTCTGAGTCATTATCCTATGAGAAGAAAATAATTCATTATGAATGACACATCGTGTAGACCGATCACATGACAAATACAATGGATTATTCTGAAAACACAAGACCAACCGATCCACTAACCGATCGATTGGTCTATGTTATTGTATATAAAAGTTTGGTACACTTTAAACAAGACCGATCAATCGCTTAAAGGATCGATCGGTCTTGTTTAAACAGTATTAAACTTTTATATATAATAACGTAGACCGATCGGTCGGTAATCAGATCTGATCAATCAAAAGTTTTGCAAAAAAACATCGGTCTTTGATTTTATTAAAATCAAACATGTTTTAAAGAGTAGAAAACTCAATACTAATCAATATTCAATGAAAAGCACAATTTTATTTAGGAATCACTAAAATTAAATGAACACAAACCTGATTATGCAGCAGATAACTCAAACACCTTGTATTGTGTAACCTAACAAAACTAGAATTGAGAATATGTTTTTGTTTCTGGATAAATTGAAACAAAGAGAAATTCAACGTGATTTAGTAAATAGATATTTTTGAAGTGTAGAATAAAATAAGTATATTTAAAAAAGTAGGTTATTTAAGTAATTTGAAGAAAAAAAAATTATCCTAGTAATATATAAAATAAAATAGGTTATATTAGTTAATTTTTTCTAGTTATAATGCTTTTTCTTAAATTTTCGAAGAGTCATTACTTGTTACATGCATAGTAAGGAAAATGTCAACTGATTTAAAATATATTAGTATTATACACGTGTTATAGGATTATACTTACGTTATAACGCGGGATTTTATTATATTTCAAATTTTATTCATTTAGGTTGTTAGATCCGTGCTGATATTTTCGAATATTGTTTTTGAGATGTAGATTCAATGACTGTAACCCGAACCAAAATTGATCTATATTAGAGGAACAATCGACAAAATACTTAAATGAGTCCTAAATCTATTTATCCATAAAGCTAAGTCCGAACCCAAATAAAAACCAAATCAAGAACCAAATTTTAGCTTTCTAAATATTTTTTAATTATTATTATTTTTAATTTTATAATTTTATAATTTTATATAAAAGTACTTCTAAACCTGGACTCGATCTATACAGAACTGAACCATATAAAAAAAATTGAGTAAGTCTTAAATAAAAAAACCAAAATACCAAATTAGAGGAACCGAACTCGAAAAAATACCATAAAATAGGTCTTAAATCTATGTATCCGAAAAACTAAATCTAAACCCAAACATGAACCAAATCAAGAACCAAATTTGTAATTGATATAATTATACTTTTTTTTATGTTCTTTTAAAATATTTATCAGTTTTAAATTTTTATATATAAATCTGTAACAAAATCTATCTTAAACTTATTTTTAAGGGTTGTTACAAACTATATGTTAATTTATCATAAAGTTTACAACACGGTCAAAATAAATGTGTCTTCCATTTTAATATATAAGATATTAATTCAAACTTAAATTACAGAAATAACTTAACCGCCATTCAACTAAAGACACTTTTAACAAATCTAAAAATATAATAAAAACTAGCATATAATCTCCGACCAAAAAAAAACTAGCATATAATGTATATTAATGTTGAAGTAGTTATATATATCAACATCACCTACATATATGTTGTTGCATGGTTATTTTCACAAGCGACAACATCATTTCCAAGCCACCAATAACCAAAACCTTCTTTTTTCTTTTTTTTTGGTCACAAACCAACTCCTTCTTTTAAAACTTATTTATGTAATTTTTCTTTTGATAAAAACTTATTTATGTAACTTGGTTCAAGTTTTATTTGTTCAATCCTTTTATCAAAAAAATTATATATATACTAATTGTTTGTTAAAATAATAATCTATACCCTGATTAATAAATCTATGCATTCACGTATGTGTCAAGGCAAAAAGCTTAATTTCTGCATATATGACTTTTTTGTTCATGTGCATTATATGTATCTTATATATGTGTATGTATATTTGCAAATATATGTCTCTTTTAAAAAAAATCCAAAAGATTGAGACAGAAAATTTTAAAATATTTTTTTGTCAAAGAAAATCCAATTAATGAAATCTCAGAAAAGAGATAGAGTTGGTGAGGCAACCATCATGCCCTGTGACGAAGAATAACTTCGAAAATTTTAAAATATATGCTACAATAATTGTGAAAGAATGAGAAGGGTATGGTGCAATAAATAAGAAGAGTTTTAACTAGCCATTCGGTTCTTTGGTTCGGTTCTTTCAGTTTTCGGTTCTAAAAATTTGGTTCGGTTTCGGTTTCGGTTCTTTCGGTTATGAACTCGAAGTAACCAATAGGTACCTATTCAAATTCGGTTCGGTTTCGTTCATATATTTTTATATAATTTCTTTTTAAAAAACAATAAAATCATTAAAAACCATATATTAATTATATAAATTAAATATTTTAGTTTTTTAAGTAGTTGTGATTCAAATAAACTAACAAATTTAGATTTATAGTTATAATTTTGGATATTTAAACTAGTAAATTCTATATAAATAATTATTTTGAAATATATAATTATGTTTCGGTTCTTTTGGGTATCTATTCGGTTCTCAGTTCCACACCTATTCGGTTCTCGTTCTTGAATTTCGGAACCATTCGGTTAGTTAGCCGATTTCAGTTTGGTTTGGTTTGTTATATTTCGGTTCGGTTCGGTTCAATATTTTGATTCCAGTTTTTATGCCCACGGCTATTTACAACATTGGTTGTTTTTACTATCATGATATTTACTTACTAGATGATGTCCCGTGCTATGCACGGGTTAAATAATATTTGTTTATTTTATTTATTTATTTATTGTTTGATTTGTATATGTAAATTTATTAATTACTTAATTAGATATATATTCGATATTAAAAATAAATTTATAGTGATCACCAATATCTCTTCTACACGAACTATATTTTTTTATTTCTGTTTACTTAAGTTTTGATGCATTACAATCTTACATATAAATTTTTTGACTTATGTTATTTACGTTTTGACTTATGTTTATTTATATTTTAGGCTCGTTTATAATTTAATTTTTAGACCCGTATTTATTTAGGTTTTGAGATTTGTTTAATTTTGCTGTGTTATACATTATTGATAGAACACATATTTTTATTTATTAATATCATAANTAATTTATTAAGTATATACTAATATAAATATATATATATAGTTTTAAACTCGTATTCATTTAAGTTTATAGATTCGTGCACATTTTTTTTATTATATCAATATGACACATATTTTTATTTATTAATATTTTAATCAATTCATCAAGTATATATTAATATAAATGTATGTATNTTTTTAGTTTTTGAAAACTTGAAAGTTGAAATATATGATGAAGAAAAAAAAATCAAGAGAAAAAAGAATACCAAAAATCTTTGGTATTATTAAATTTGTCCCGAGATATTTTTTATATAGATTTTGATTAAAACTTTTGTTCTATTATAATTAGGAATATCATTTGTTTGATTTTCCCTAAATATAAGGTATTTGGATTTCAATTAAAAATATTTCAATAAAATACTTTTTTTTTGTTTTCTATTGTGTTGAACAATAATATTTAAATTAAGGTTCTTATGAAAATACAAACAAACTTATTTGTTAAAACAAACAAACTCATCTTAAAATCTTAAAGTTCTTATCAAAATTCAAACAAAAGATTTATTTATAAACTAACAAAAATCAAATCTTAATTGGTTAAAGATTTTTTCTTAAAACCATTGAAAATCAAATTTTATTTGGTTAGAAATTTCATGTTAAACCAACAAAAATAAAATCTTAATGAGTTAAGGTTTCCTTTTTTAACAAACAAAATTCAAATCTTAATTGGTATGAAATTCTTTTTTTTAATTAACAAAATTCAAGTCTTAATTGGTTAAATTTCCTTTTTAATCGTATGATTTTATTGAAATTCATTAAAAACAAATAATTCATTTTTTAAACTAATCTTATATAAATAAAAAGATAAATTAATTAGTTTAAACAAATTAACTAATCAAAACAAATTTAGGGACTTTAAATCTAATTATTGAATTAAATAT
>OVBA01003762.1:0-26398 GCA_900406435.1 Lepidium aucheri
TCTTGCATAATGCAGATAGTAAGACTCGATCACTAGACATGCAAGTACACCTGTTTTTAGTGAACTTACCACCTGTCACTAGGCTAAAGGCCACTTGCACCAATATCATATTTCTTGTTTTTGGAATATTATACATATTCGTTTTGGGAAAGTTTGAATATAATATCTACTAATGTTTTTTACTGGGATTTTATTTTAGATAGTTGCGTCATCCTATTTTTTCCAAAACTACTTCTATTAATTTAGAAGTCATATGATTGCCGAGTTACTCTCATTCTGGTGGTTAGAATGATTCAGCTTATGATTTAGATATTGAGGTTCGATTCTTTCTCATTACAATAGTAGATTAAAAATGAGATTTTAGAATATGAGGTTTAGGTTATGGATCAACCTTGTTGATCCAATAGTTAAAAAAAAAAAACACATGATTACGATAGCATATCAATGAGAGAGGTCAACAAAAAAAAGAGCATGATACAACTTTATATATAAAAAACTAAAAGCCAAGCAGAGTTACTCGAGACACATTGGAGAGTTTGGATAAATTGTGGAATTCTATTTGTGATTTTTGGAAGAGTCTTGAATCATTCCTAATTCGATTGCCAAGAAGGTTGGTCGAATCCAAAGTAGAGCTCTTTGATGATCAGAGCTTTAATAAAAGTTACCCAACAAAGGATAATTTTGTAAACCTTTTTTCTTTTTAAAAGAGAATAATATAATCTTAATCCTAAGATAATTAAGTAAAAATTATCCAAAGCGTATAAAACTGGTATTGTCCTCAAAAACTCAATCCAATAGATTTAAAAGACAATACATTGTATAGTACTTTGGCAAGAGGCCCACAAAATAGGTCAACTAACTATTTTCATCTAGCAAAAGTCAATAGAACTTAGAGCATCCCCATTGAAGGTTTAATGGGGAGTTTTTAGCACAAAATTTAAAAAAAAACAAACTAAAATATTAATATAATTATGAATCTGCCCTTTGGAGAAGCTCTGCCGTAAACCGGTTTTTGCACTGTATCGTGGGCCCCACAACACGTGGCGGCCCGCAATTGATCTATTTCCCTTCCCTTTTTAAGAACCCCTAAAAGGGTTCTTTAATGCAGATGCTCTGAGGACATAGTTTGTAAACAAGGGATGATGGCGACAATCCATGTTTTTTTTTCTAGCTGGTTAGGTGACGTAGTGAGAAGAAACGCAACCTTCGGTATATTCGTTGTTCCTGTGTGAAGAAACATTTCAACAAATCCAATAGTGAGAAGAATCTCCTCACTGTAGTAGTCACGCATCCAAGGACATGTGGGGTAGAGAGATGGTGTGATAAATCTAGCCTTAAACACGCCGGAGACATGGGCCTTCGAACATTGTGGCAAGGCTTGGTCTTCACGTGAAGGTGGAGAATGACTGTTATGGGTATTAATAGACCAAAAGAAAGTTTCTCCGGTAACACTATACGATTCTACTATGAGAAATAAAACCAATAATAATGGCAAAGATTACGGCCAACGCCGGTGAAGCTGGAAGAAACTCCAAGGGAGCCTCGATAATGGTGTCCGAGAGAATTTTGTCTTCAATTAAATTTATATTAGATTTTGACTCAATTAAATTTTTATTAGATTTTTTCCATGCAATTTTTTTTGTTAACTTTACTATAATTAAATCGACAAGGGACGATTCATAACCAAAGCTCAGCCCATATCCTAAAATTCTTTTTTTTTCCCTTGCAGCCGAGAGGAATCGAACTCTATTGTTTGAAGATTTGTAAAATAACTACCATCACTAAACATTTTATCCATGCAATTTAGGACAACAAAAATATATCCGTTTATCATTTTTTATTTTTCTTTGGCCCTCTTTGTTTCATTTTTAACTTTGAATCTTTAAGAAATGAAAATATGTCATAATTTTACTACAAATTTTGTTTTACTTTCTTATTTGAAAAATGATCAAATCACACTAACTAACAGAGAATTTTATAAATTTGTGCATTTTATTTAAGAAATAATATAAAAGGAACATTTTAAAATTGTGCCTATGTATTTAGCTTAACAAAATCACACTTTTTAGTTTTACAACTAATTATGCCCTATTCTTCACAATTTATTTAATCCAAGTCTACATGTAATCATTTTGTATGATTTTCTTTAATTATTTTTTTCTAAAAATTTTTCATGCGTAAATCTGTAGCAATAAGTGCTATTTTCTATATAAAAAAATTGAAAGGTTGTGGTTGATACAGAAGTGATTCAAACTAATATTTACACCAGGAATATTAATTGCAAACAAGAGAATGAAAAAAAATAAAAACATAATAGGAATTTAGCTTAGATTCCATCAACATGAAAAGGGTGGTTGGTTGGCTAACAAGATGTGCTCTGGCTCCCACCAAAAAATACAAAGTGCTGAATTTTATGAAAAATAAATAAAAGAAAAGTGGTTAAATTTGTAATAAAGCAAAAGTTTCTGGGAAGCGTCTGACACTTTGCCCACACACCCTCCACCACTAATCTCTTCAATTCGCTGATTCTCTAATATTTTATTTATTCTTTTTCTGACCCCAAAGTTTCTTTTTCTTTTAAGGAAACCCATACATTCTTCTTCTTAAATTATGCTTTGATTTGGATATATACTTTTCTGGAAACTATTTACTTGTATAAATATATTTAAATTCTTCGAATAATGTCCTGAGTTGCTATATAACATAAGCTTTCCCCATGTTGTTGAATTTTATATCTTACAATTTCAAAGCCACCAACAAAATATTATGTATTTATATTAAATGAAATATTATTTTCTTATAGACAAGAGAAGGAAAGGTGATGAGAGGATCCACAATCTCTACTTATTATTGATTGTTATGTTATAATTATATATATACATATATATTGTAATAATTATTATAATTTGTTATATTACAATTATGTATATATATATATATATTGTAATTATTATTATAAAATAAAAGAAAGAAAAATGTGTTTGTAATGGAAAGAGAGAGATATGAGAGAGAGTGTGCAAAATCAAAATCTCTTCTCATTTGTGATTTATGTGGAGCTATGGTGCTCTATATAGGTTTTACAATCAGGTCCAAACTATGACATGTGTAATAAGAGAAGCAACACTTGTCTATTGACTCAACAAGTGTTGATGAATCAATCTAACACTTGTCAAATTTTATAACATTTGTCATAAATATAACATTTGTCATATTTATAACACTTCCCCTTGGACAACTTTGTATTATGCACTGTCTCGTTAAAAACCCTGTCATGGGAAAATCCAGTGGGATAAAAACCATGACTAAGGGAAATAGAGTACATTAATATAATCTCCCCTGAAATAATAGATATATCTTCTTCTTTATAGATCTCGTAGACGATGCATTCCAATGCTGTGAACATGCTTTCTGAACATTATAGTGAGAAGTGCCTTTGTGAATAGATCCGCTGCATTGTCTATTGAGCTATTGAATATATACTTCTTTATTCTTCTCAAGTTCCCGTGTGTAGGAGAAAAATCTTGGGGGAATATGCTTCGTTTGATCGCTCTTGATATAACCCTCTTTGGGTTGAGCGATATAAGCAGCATTGTCTTCAAACAATTTTGTTGGCTCTTTATTTATGGTTATTCTACTTGATTTTTGTATGTGTTGAGTCATGGATCTGAGCCATACACATTCTCTACATGCTTCATGAAGTACAATTGTTTCTGCATGATTTGAAGAGGTAGCGACTAGGATCTGCTTTTGGGAACGCCAAGAAATTGCAGTGCCTCCAATTGTGAATATATATCCAGTTTGTGATCGGGCTTTATGTGGGTCTGATAAATAACCAGCATCTGCAAAACCAACTAAATTGAAACTTGTATTTTTATTATAAAATAATCCCAAGTCAATTGTCCTTTGGAGATAACGAAATATATGTTTTCTTCCTTTCCAGTGTCTACGCGTAGGTGAAGAGTTGTATCTTGCGAGTAGATTAGTGATGAATGCTATATCTGGTCTAGTGCAATTTTCAAGATACATGAGTCCACCAATAGCGCTCATATAAGGTACTTCAGGACCCAATACCTCTTCGTTATCTTCACAAGGTCGGAATGGATCTTTATCGATATTAAGTGATCTATTGACCATTGGAGTACTCAAAGGAGTCACTTTATCCATGTAAAAGTGTTTTAAGATCCTTTTTGTATAATTTGATTGATTAACAAAAATTCCATTTTAAAGATGTTCGATCTGGAGTCCAAGATAGAATTTTGTCTGTCCAAGATCTTTCATTTTAAACTCTTTCTTCATATGAGTTCTTGTCTCATCAATTTCTTGAGTTCCAATTATGTTCAAGTCATCAACATATACAACATTGATCACAAACCCATATATAGATTTCTTAATAAATATGCAAGGGCATATCACATCGTTGGTATATCCTATACTCAACAAATATTCGCTTAAGCGATTATACCACATGCGTCTGGATTGTTTTAATCCGTAGAGTGATCGTTGTAATTTGACTGAACATATTTCTTTTGGTTTTGAACTCAATGCTTCAGGCATCTTTAATCCTTCTGGGATTTTCATATATATATATATATTTCATTATCAAGTGATCCATATAGATAAGCTATCACAACATCCATTAGATGCATTTCTAGATTTTTAGATGCTGCTAGGCTCATCAAAAATATGAAGGTAATTGCATCCATTACTAGGAAATATGTTTCCTCATAATCAATTCATGGTCTTTGAGAAAAACCTTGGGTAACAAGTCGAGTCTTATACCTTGTTACCTCATTTTTCTCATTTCTTATTCGAACAAAAACCCATTTATACCCAACATGTTCAATGTGTTGAGGCGTTATGACAATAGGTCCAAAAACTTTTCTTTTATTGAGGGAGTTCAGTTCTGTTGTCATGGCCATTTTCCACTTCTCCCACTCAGATCTTTTCTGGCATTCTAATATGGACCTTGGATCTGGATCATCACTTTCATTATCTATTTCTTTTGATACAGAGAATGAGAAAATTCCATCACCATCTTCTAGTTCATTTATGACCCAAATATTTCCGTTTTGGGCATAGTTGATAGAAATCTCATGTTTTTCTTTATTTTTGTCTTCAGGACTTTTCTCTGTATGATTAATTAGTTCTTCTAGACCACTTTTATTTATTTCTCCCAAATTCTTTTACTTTCGGGGATTTTTATCTTTTGATCCCATTGGTCTCCCCCTTTTCAACTGAGCCTTAGGTTCATTTGCTATATTTCCATCATTTTGTTCTTCAGGAACAATAACTCTTGATGGAACATTCACAGCGGGTATATATGATTTTGTCACCCTTTTTATATCAGTGAAGGCATGTGGTATCTGATTTGCCATATTTTGTAAATGTACAATTTTTTGAACTTCCAGCTCACGTTGTTTTGTAGGGGGATCAAGGTACCACAATGACTATGGGTACCATGTCATGTCTTTCGGAGTTTCTTTATTTTCTCCCCCTAACGCTGGAAATTCATATTCATTAAAATGAAAATCGGCAGAACATGCCGTAAATATATCACCAGTTTTTGGTTCCAGATACCGAATTATACTTGGAGATGTATACCCAACATATATCTCCAATCTCCTTTGTGGTCCCATTTTCATCCTTTGTGGCAGTGCTATAAGAACATAAACCGCACATCCAAAAACTCGGAGATGGGATATATCTGGTTTATGGCTAGATGTTAATTGTAATAGGGAGTATTTATGATATGCACTCAGTCTTATCTGAATTAGTGCCGCAACATGCAAAATTGCATGACCCCATACTGAACTAGGAGTCTTGTTCTCATTATTGATGGTCTAGTAATAATTTGTAACCGTTTGATTAAAGACTCACCCATGCTATTTTGTGTGTGAACATGCGGGACTGGATGTTCAACATTTATTCCCAGTGACATACAATAGTCATTGAAGGCTTGTGAATTCACCAGCGTTATCAAGTCTTACTTTCTTTATTGTATAATCAGGAAATTATGCCCCTCAGCCTGATTATTTGGGCAATGAATTTTGCGAAAGCCATATTTCGTGTGCCCAATAAACACACATGTGACCATCTACTATATTCATCAATTAATATCATAAAAATATCTAGATGGCCCGCATTGTGGGTGGATAGGACCATATATATCACCATGTATTCTTTCTAAGAATACAAAAGATTCATTCCCAACTTTGGCTGGTGATGGCCAAATTATTAGTTTTCTAAGAGAACAAGCATTACACGAGAATTCTTTCAACTGAAAAATCTTTTGGTTTTTCAATGAATGGCCATTTGTATTTTCCACAATCTTTCGCATCATGACAAACAAGGGTGCCCTAAACGTTAATGCCAGATTTTGAATGTACATATAAACTTCGGGTTTACTGTAACATATGATTCAATCATATTTATATTTGTGAAATATATTTCAGAAGATAAAGCTGGTAGCTATTCCAATATACATTTCCTTTCCAAAATGGGAGATATAATGCAAAAGTATTCAACACCATTTTTATTCAGTGTTTCTATGTGATATCCATTTCTGCGGATATCTTTGAAACTCAAAAAATTTCTACAAGATTTGGGAGAATATAATGCATTATCTATCTTAAATTTTGTTCCCCTTGGCATTGAAAAGCAAGCTCTTCCAGAGCCAATAATAATTTTTGCATCACCAGTTATAGTACTCACGCTTCCGGCGGAATCATTTATTTCAAGGGAGGGAAAATAATTTTCATCTTTGAGTATTGTGTGCGTTATAGCACTATCTGCCAGACATATATCTTTGTCCTTGTTTTTGAATTTCCACATTTTCTGATTAAAAAATATTCATAAAAGATGCGTTAATAAAAAAAACTTTATATTACAACAACTATTTTACAAAACTATTTTAGACATATAAAACATTAGATTATTCTTATACAAGCATAAATAATCATACATCATGTCGACTTTCTTCTTCAGGAAGGTTTTAATTATTTTGATTTTCGCTGATATCTATAGAATCAATAGCGAAATCAGCTGCATCGAGATAACTATCAGTATTTATACCATCAAATGAAAGTCTATTTTCATTTTCAAGAGAAGGCCTAACATCATTGTCAAAAGAAAGTTCGGCTTCATTATTAAAGAGAGGTCCGGCTTCACCATATAGGAAGTTGGTTTCCTTTTGTTTTTCCTTTTACTTTTGCAATTCTTGATAAATATTGACAAAATGTTTCGGCGTACGACAGGTACGTGACTAGTGTCTTTTCATGCCGTATCTATAGCAACGATTTTCGTGTTGCTTATTATCAACTTCCTTTCCTTTTGACTTTTGATTATTGCTTTCATTGTTGAAATCATTGGGACATGATTTTCTTCCTTGTCCACGTCTATATCCACATCCATATCCTCTTCGTCCACGACCATGGTTATTACCTCGACCGCGTCCACACCCATAATTATTATAATTTGATGATGTAACATTCACTTCTGGGAACGATGCTGATCCATTGGGGCGAGACTGATGGTTTAGCGACACAAGCTCATTATTTTGTTCAGCTACCATAAGAACTTGCATTAATTCTGAATACTCCTTGTATCCATTTGCCCGATATTGTTGTTGCAGGACTACATTTCCAGGATGAAATGTTTGGAGAGTTTTTTCGATCATATTATATTCGCTTATCTTCTCTCCACATAACATCATTCTTGAAGTAATTCCGAACAACACGGAATTATATTCACTTACACTCTTGTAATCCTGAAACCAGAGGTTTAACCACTCATATTTAGCTTTTGGTAAGANTATATTCGCTTATCTTCTCTCCACATAACATCATTCTTGAAGTAATTCCGAACAACACGGAATTATATTCACTTACACTCTTGTAATCCTGAAACCAGAGGTTTAACCACTCATATTTAGCTTTTGGTAAGATCACATATTTCTGATGATCAGACCTATCTTTGAGTGATTGTCAAAGATCTGCATGATCTTCTCTTGTTATATATTTATTTCTTAAACCATCATGGATATGATGGACCAAAAGTATCATAGCATTAGCTTTTTGCTCTTCTGAAGTCGTTTTCGACTTATCGATGATATCAAGGAGCTTTTTTCCCTTTAAATGCAATTTTACTTCAACTGTGCATCTCATATTATTATTTCCGGATATATCATGGGCAGTGATCTCGAGTTTAGCCAAGTTTGATATGATTACTGCATAATAAATTTAATAACCATAAATTTTATCATTAACTTAAAATAAAATGTAACAAAAGAACATGTTAATAATTGAATACATAAAAGTGAATAAGTACACGATTTCAAAGACATATAAAGTTAAAATAATTATCCAAAAATTCATCCAAAATTCTGCGTGTGAAATCGTCGACGAAAAGTCCGTAAATAGAAGAAAGACAAATTCCGAAACAAAAGATAAAAATCCAACATATTTTGCAAGAAGTGAATCGATTTCTAGAGAGAAAATGATAGGAGGTAGAAAATTTTTGAGTGATGCAAATGAGTGAAAAATGAGTGTATTTATAGATTAGAGTATTACCGTTATGAACAGTAAATATACTTGTTGGAAATTTTTTTGCTTTTCATAACCATTAGAAAATTATATCCAAAATAAATTATCAAAATTAATAATAACATAATCATGAAATATTCATAATATAGAAAACGCGATCATATAAATTAAATATGATACATTAATAATAAATTATATTATTTGTCTTCTGGACAAATTTATTTTCATTCATTTACAATGGGGTTCAAATTATGACATGTGTAATAAGAGAAGCAACACTTGTCTATTGACTCAACAAGTGTTGATGAATCAATCTAACATTTGTCAAATTTTATAACTTTTGTCATAAATATACATTTGTCATATTTATAACATTGATCTCTTTCTTTCTTAAGGTAAAAGTAAAGCACATAACGAGATGTGAAGACATATTTATAGTGAGCTTAACTTGGTTAAAATTAAAACGGTAGTAAAAAACAACATGATATTAAATGGAAAATTACTTATATCATAACACTCTAATTTTATTATCCATGAATAATGATGTATTACGTACTTTCTCATTAAAAAATTTATCATGGAAAAATTAAATAGGATAAAAATCATGACATGAGAAAAGATTACACTGACGTAATCTTCCCTGAAATAACAATATAATATTTTCTTCATTAATTTCATAGTTGGCGCATCCCAATGCTATGAACATGTTTTCTAAATGTTGTAGTAGGAAGTACTTTCGTAAACAGATAACCAGCATTGTCTGTTGAACGGATATATTGAATATCAACTTCTTAATTCTTCTCAAATTCTCGCGTGTAGGAGAAAAATCTTAAGGGAATATGTTTTGTTTGGCCGCTCTTGATATGACCTTCTTTGAGTTGAGTGATACATGTAGCATTGTCTTTAAATAATTTTGTTGGCTCCTTTATGACTATCCTGCTTGTTTCTTGTATATGTTGAGTCATATATATGAGCCACCCACATTCTCTACATGCTTTGTGGAGCACAATTGTTACTGCATGATTGGAGGAGGTAATAAATACAGTCTGCTTTGGGAATACCAAGAAACTGTAGTGCCTCCAATTATAAAAACATATTCAATTTGTGATCGGACTTTATGTGGGTCTGTTATATAGCATGCATCTGTAAAACCAACTAAATCAATATTAGAGTTTTTGTTTTAAAATAATCTCAAATCAATTATTCCTTGAAGACTGTATCCATTCCAGTTTCTATACATAGGTGACAGACTGTATCTTGCAAGCAGATTTGTAGCAAATGTTATATTTGGTCGAGTGCATTTTGTAAGATACATGAGTCCACCAACAACACTTATATAAGGTACTTTGGGACCTACAACTTTTTTGTTATCTTCATGAAGTCCAAATGGATCTTTGTCAACATTAAGTGATCGCATTTGACCATTGGAGTACTCAAATGAGTCGCTTTATGCATGTAAAAGTGTTTCAAGATCTTTTTTTAATAACTTGATTGATGTAAAAAATTCTATTTTGAAGATGCTTGATCTCGAGTCCAAGAAAAAAACTTTATGTCCAAGGTCTTCCATTTCAAACTCTTCTTTCATATTTGTTCTTGCATCATTAATCTCTTTTTGAGTTCTAATTATGTTTAGGTCATCAACGTATAAAACAATGATCACAAATCCAGATAAGGATTTCTTAATAAATACACAAGGGCATATCACATTGTTGGTATATCCATTACTCAACAAATATTCACTTAAGCGATTACACCACATGCATCCAAATTATTTGAATCCGTAAATTTATCGCCGTAATTTGACCAAACATATCTCTTTTGCTTTTGAGGTCAATGTATTAGGCATTCCCAATCCTTATGTAATTTTCATGTATATGTCTTTATCTAGTGATCCATATAAATATGTAGTCACAACATCCATTAGATGCATTTCTAGATTTTTAGATGCCTCTAGGCTCATCAAAAATCTGAAGTTAATTTACTTCCATTACTGGGAAATATGTTTCTTCATAATTAATTCCCGGCATTTGAGAAAACAAGTCGGGCTTATATCTTGTTACCTCATTTTTCTCTTTTCTTTTTTGAGAAACAAGTTTGACATGTTCAGGTGTCATGACAATAGGTCCAAAAACCTTTTATTTATTTAGGGAGTTCAATTGAGTTTTCATGGCCATTTTCCATTTTACAAACCAGACCTATTCTGGTATTCCAATATGGACGGTGGATCTGGATCATTACTATAATAATCAATTTCTTTAGATACAGAGAATGAAAAAATTCCATTGTCATCTTAATCTCATATCTGACCCATAATTTCCATTTTGGGTATAATTGATGGAATTTTAATGAGTTTCAATATTATTTTCATCTTAAAGCTTTTCTCTGTATGTGGTTCTTCTAGAATTATTTCATTCAGTTCTCCCAAATTCTTTTTATTTAAGAGATTTTTATTTTGTGACCCCATTAGTCTCTCCCTTTTCAACTTAACCTAAAGTTCATTACTACTTTTCCGTCATTTTGTTCTTCTAAAACAATAACTCTTGATGGAATATTTGCAGCGTGCATATATAATTTTGGCATCCTTTTTGTATCGGTGAAGACATCTAATATCTTATTTCCCATATTTTGTAAATGTACAATTTGGTGAACTTCCAGTTCACAGTTTTTTTGTAGGGGGAGCAAGATGCAACAAAGATTGTGTGCACCATATAATAATTTTTGGAACCTCTTTAATTCCTCCCCTTAATGCTGGGAATTCATCTTCATTAAAATGGTAATAAAAAAATATGTTGTAACACACACAAGTTAGTGGTTTGAGATACCGAATTATACTTGGTGATGTATACCCAATATATATTCTCAATCTCTTTTTGTGATCCCATTTTTGTTCTTTAAGGTGGCGCTTTAGGGAACTAAACCGCACACCTAAAAAATGGAGATGGGATATTCTAGCTTCTGGCCAGATGTTAATCCAATGGGGAGTATTATTAATATAGGCAGTCAACCTTACTTGAATTAATGCGGCAACATGCAATATTGCATAACCTCATATTGAAATTAGGAGGCTTGTTCTCAATATTAATAGTCTAGCAATAATTTGTAGTTGTTTAATCAAAGACTCATTCGTGCCATTTTGTGTGTAAACATGCAGAACTGGATGTTCAACATCTATTCCCAATAACATACAATATAATTTGAAGGCCTGGAAGTGCATTCACTAGTATTATCAAGTCTTACTTTCTTTATTAAATAATCAAGAAATTGTGTTCTCAACATAGTGATTTGGGCAATGAATCTTGTAAATGTTGTATTCTATGTGCTTAATAGACACACATGTGACTATTACCATAAAATATTTAAATGACCCATATTATAGGCTGATAAGCTCACATAGATCACCATGTATTCTTTCTAAGAATATATTCAATCCCAACTTTGGTTGGTGATGGTTAAATTATTAGCTTTCCAAAAGAACAAACATTACATGGAAATTATCGAGTTTAAAAAATCTTCTAGTATTTCGATGGGTGGTCATTATTTCCCTCAAATTTTTTGTATTATGACTGAACCATGATGCCCTAAACATTCATGACAGATTTTGAACATACATGTAAATTTTGAGTTTACATAATTTTATGATTCAGCCACATTTATTTTTGGGAAATATATCGGGAGGATAAAACAAGCAGGTTTTCCAATATACATTTCCTCTCCACAATGTTTGATGTAATGCATCGATATTAAATGCCATTCTTATTCATAATTGCTATATGATATCTATTTATGTAGATATCTCTGAAACTTAACAAATTTCAGTAAGATTTGAAAAAATAAAATGCTTCATTTATTTCAAATTTTATACTCTTGGCATTGAAAAACTAGCTATTCCAGAACTTATAACTAATTTTTCATTACCAGATATAGTATTCATGCTTCTGGTGGAATATTTTATATCAAGGGAGGAGAAATATTTTTTATCCTTAAGTATTTTGTGTGTAGTAGCACTGTCTACCAGAAAAATATCTTCATCCCCTTAAGTTTCAACATATTCTGATTATAAAAGATGTGTTTTATATAGTAAAATAGAATGTATATATATATATACATATCAAAAAACTATTCTATAAGAAAATTTAAAAGCTAATAAGTACAATCATTTCATATTTTCTTCTTCAAGAAAATTTTGATGTTTTGGTTTTCGTTGATATCTATTGGATCAACATCAAAATTGGCTACATCGAGATGTATATCATTTATTTATACCATTGATGGAATGCCTGGTTTTATCGTATATGAATTTGGTTTTAATTTATTTTTCATTCCTATTTTGTGATTTCTCATATAGATTGGTCAAATGTTTCAATGTATTACATGTACGCTCTCAATGTCTCTCCATACCGAATATGTTGCAACTATTATTATGTTGCTTATTTATCATATAACCACTTTCATTTTCTTTGCACCTTTTATTATTTTTTCCATTATGGAAATCATTTGGACGGATATTTCTTACTTGTTCATGTCCCCATCTATATCCTCCTCGTACATGAGCATGACCATTATCTCAATCGTCTTCACGCGTATTTTAATTAATATAACTTGATGATGCAACATTTACTTCTGGGAATGAAGCTTATACCATAGGACATGCATTCATTATATTGTATGATTGTCAAAGATCTTCAGAATCTTATATATTCTCTTTTAAACCATTATGGATATAGTAGAATAAAAATATTATGGCATTTGTCTTTTTCTTATCACAAGTTATTTCGACTTATCGATGGTATCAAGGAGCTTATTACTCTTTCAAATGCATCATTTCTGTAATTACCCACCTCATATAATTATTTCCAGAACATAGATCTCAAGTTTAATTAGCCAAACTTGACATGATAATTGTATAATATAGCAATTTATCATAAATTTGGTGATAATTCAATCTAAATATCAAGTTAAAGATCATAATAATATTTTAGAATTTGCATAATAAAACATAAATTAAAATAACATAAAATAAAGAAAAGTAATAGTATAAAAGTTAAATTACTTCTAAACAAAATTTATTTTATCATTCTTCTGGAATATTTTTATAAATATCATATGGACACTTTTATTTTACAATTATTCTCGAATTTTTAGAAAATCAATGATGGAGACATAGTCTACTGTACTGATCGATTTGAGGAAGGCAGCGCCTATGTTCTTGATGTGTTCGCATTTCAACTAGTTTTAAGAGTCTAATACAAGGTTAATTATACCAATTTAATCTCTTGTGCGTATCGTATCGATGTAGCACTTAAGAATCGAATCCAAAAAGACTAATGGTTACATTATCAATCATTAGAGTGAACTCAAGCTAAGACAATTCAAATAATGATAGAAACTAAACTAAACAATAAATGATGTTAAATTAATAAATAAAGGCATCAAAACTTCATCAGGAAGTAGGGAATCGAAATCAAGAAACTATTCAAAGCATGCTTTAAACCAATTCTTGACTTAAACATAGAATTCTAGCAAACCCACTATCGTGGTGCCTACTACTCTGTTTATCATTCTGGTGCTCCTAACTGTCGTTGGTCCTAGAGATGTAAACATGCATTATCGATTGGGTCTAATATGTCCACAATTAGCCTTAACATCAACTGTTGTTGGCTAAGGACTAGTTGCTCATCTAAGCTAGTTCAGGCATCTAACAAACTTTTGGAGAGCTAAACAACCTAAGATCATAGACTAGGTGGCCAGGCTAACCTAAGCATTAAACACAACAATAGACAGAGAACACACAAGATCTAGCCCTATTTGTTCCTAATTCATTGAATCCCTAGATCCCTAGAAATTCTTAAACCTTATTGATAAACTACTCAGACATGATAGAAAATAATCAAACAAAGAAGAAGAATAGAAACATAATAATAACAAAGGGTTCAGAAATCTTCTCCAATGATGTTGTGGAGGATGAGATATTCTCCCCAAAGGTTACAGAAAAACTAAAAACTTAGAATCAAAATTGTCTCTGTAAAATAATGAAAAATGGACCTTTTATAGGTCAAAAAATCAGCAGGTACAAAACAAGGAAAATTAGGTTTTATTTTCTGCAGCTTCAACGATTGATTGATCAAGGAGCTGATCGATTGATCAAGAGGCTGACCGATCGATCAGGGGGCTGATCGATCGATCTGTGATGATTGGTTGATCTCCAAGTGGACTTAGTCGATCTCCAGGTCGGGCGCATAATTCTTCAAACATCTTTGATCGATTGATCCTGAGATGTTAGCTTGATCAACAGGTCGGGCATGCTTCTGAGGTTGGTGTGATCGATGGATCTTGAGATGTAAGGTCGATCAACAAGTTGAGCGCATCTCTCGCTGAGGATAGTGATCGATCAATCATGAGGTTGATCGCTCGATCAACATTCTTATGCTAAAATTCCAGAAACTGCTCTGAAGTCAGAACCATGCTCTGCAGGTATAATCTGAATTAAACAACACATTCGTCATTAAAAATGAGCTTAAAACCATTAAAAATGCAAACAAAGACTCTGAAAATATGCGAATTAAAGAGCTTAAAACCATTAAAAATGAGGTATATCAATTCCCCCAGACTTAGCTTCTTGCTTGTCCTCAAGCAAAGAGAGAAAAGACTAACAGGAAGATTCCACTCAAAATAACACATTCGTCATTAGAACTTTGCATATCAATCTCATAGTAAACCACACAATACTTACCTGACAGAATCGAGACCACCTTGTAATTCCCCCTGACTTTAACAATTATCCCACCTAAACTCCACAATCCAAGTAAGTGACTCGAATTCACCATACCGACTTCCTAAAGCGTCTAAGTGCGGTCTCACCATGGGAAAATTGATCAAAGGACACATGATTTTCTCTTTCAATCTCAAGATTACCTTTTATATGGTTCCATTCCTCTCATTTCATCATTTTGCAGCCGATTTTCCCTACTTTTCTAGGGTATCATTTTAGTTTTTCTATTGGCTGCTTTCTTTTGGTAACTCAAAGGATGTAAGCAAGAGTATCTTCATTGGAGTCCCCCTCGGTAAGCTAGCAATATTCATGTAATTGGTACCATCATTGAAGTTAATCTTAAGCTCCTATTATTACATAAACACGAGCAGCGTCATTGGAGAACTTTTGCCCTTAGCTTACCACAATGCACAACTTTGTCAAATAGTTACTTTAGAATAAGTACAAACACCACGAAGTTATTAAGAGGGGAAACCATACTCACACAGGAAAATCTGTCATTGCACTGAGAAGAGAACTCGATCCCAAGTATACCAGCTCTATTGACAAGAAGATTAAGTAAAGTTAAGAGTGAAGCCGACATGAGATCCTTTGAATACCAAGATGGATATGGGTGGTACTGAGATAGTGTCAAGCCTCTAGGTTTTCCAATAGTCAGTCGATACCTGACAAGTGCAAACCTATAATACTTAGTTCATGACAATGCAATAATCCTCTAAAATCATAGTTCCTACAATCAGTTTCAAACTCAAAAAGACGCAATAACAGAAACTGTCTGAAAATCAAAGCAAAAAGAAAAACAAAAGAAATAAAAATAGCGTTAGTCACAGCAAGTATCCTCCCCCAGACTTACTTCACATTATCCCGGTGTGAGAATAAGCCTAAAGAAAGCACGATTTACGCATAAAAATAAAAATAAAGTACATAAAAGAAAAGAAAAAGGTGAGAATAGTGATAGAAATACTGTGGGCTGTGAATATCTCGTTCACCCCAAGCTCTGTGATGGCAGGGTAGATGATGGCCCAGATGTTGCTCGTCCTCCTCCTCATTGGATGCAAAGTAGACCCATGTCCACCAAAGTGGGTCCTTTACTCGGCTCAGCTCTCCTCCCAGAAGGCTCTCCTCAACATGAAGGTATGGGAAATTTGACCTTCCTGAGTGCGTCCCAGATGCGTCGAAGATTTCTTGACCTTCTTGCAAGGTTTACGCTCGCTTACTCGGACCATATTCTGCAAAACAACCACAAATCAGATTTATAAGCTTCACAATTATGCATTAAGAAATCAAAAAGTTCAAGTTGGAACTGAGACGACTCAGAAATTGATTGGTTTAACTAATAAGCAACACAAGCAAACATCCAGCAATCCATTAATCAATCATTTTTCATCATAATTTCAAACCTAAATTCCTAAATTTCTCTAAAATTCACCTTCAACTATACAAATCAATTTCTATGCAAATCCAACCAAAATCTGGGCAAGTGACATTCGAAATCCTCAAAAAACAATGATAGATCATTGAATTTACACAATATATCAACAAGAAATCAAAATCCAAAACTTCCCAAAAATTCCTGAAAATTGCGATCTGTGAATTGGAGATTGTGAATCATACCTTTGCCAATCGATAATCAGTATTGGATAATCAAAAAGAGAGGAAAAGTCCCTATGTAATAGAGTCAAAAATCATTCAAAACCATTAAGAAACAAGAAAGTTATGAGAGATTGAAGTTTTTGTGAAAAATCTCCAAAAATCGTCCAAGAACAATAAATTTTTTTTAGTTTCAAATTTTTGATCTTTAAAACTGTGTCTTTCTATTGTAAAAGTTTTTTTGCAAATAGAAGACTTATCTGGATCGACGGTCAATCAATCATTGAGTGGATCGATTGATCCACGAGTTTCTTGTCATTCCCTTTTCTCGACAATCAATCGATCATAGCTATGTGGGTCGATCATCAGATAGGGTGCATGATGCTGGAGTCTGACGATCGATCGATCACCTCTCTAACAGTCGATTATGAGGTCGTGCACTTGGTTTTGTGAGTTGACGATCGATCGATCGCCCCTTATCTGGTCGATTTTCTGGTTGTGTGCATATTCTTTGGTCAGTGATGATCGATTGATCCTGTCCAGGATCGATCGATCGCTGTATCGTGATCACTTTCTCACCAAAAACAAAAACAAACTAAAATGAAAAATGAAGTTAAAACAGAAAAATGATGAAATTAAAACCAACCTAATAGTGGGTTGCCTCCCACTCAGCGCTTATTTATAGACGTTAGCTTGACTTCGATCTCAGATGTTAGTCACGAGAACTGAAAGGTTGAGCCAATGCACCATTGGTCCTCCTCCTGTTTTCACAATAGACAACATACCCAAGAAGAAAGGCAATTGCCCATAATAGCAGAACCAGATGTTCATCAAAGCAAGTTACTACAATGAAAAAGTATTTCCTAAAGTGTTCTTTGAAGTTCAAATTACTTGGAGGATCAAATGCATATGATGGAAAGATGAAGTCAATCTCAAGACAGGTTGAGTTTACTAAAGGGTATTCAACTTTATCCTGAGGTTCATATGATAATTCCAAACATTCATCAACGAGCAGAAGGTTAGTAGAGAATACCTTTTCAGTGCAGGGCAATGAAATCTCCTCAAAATCATTAATTTAAAGGGTTGAATCATATATATCTTTTAGTTGGCTCTGTGTCTGTTCTTGCATAAGAACACTAGCGACCCAATTCTTATACTCTGATTCATAGCTAAACTCCAGCTTGGTAATCTTGTCGACTTCTCTGTCGTAATCAATGCTGGCAGTTACTTCAGCATCCTGAGCAGTCTTGGTCTTTGTCTTCTCAATCAGTGTACACACTGCTTCATACTTACTGTTGATATCGTTGTGCACCCTATCAATTTTTGCATTGATCTCCAATGTAGCCTGCTGTTGATTATGAAGAAGTTGTTGCACCATAGCCTTAATCTTATTATGATCAGAAGATTCTACTTCACATCTTTCACTCTGGAAATCTTGTAACGCGTCCATTCATCAATGTAAGGTTTCATGGTAAACAACTTGTTTTCATGTTAGATACACTTGATTCAAATAAAAAAAATGTAAAACCAAAAATGTTAGTAAAAATCAAAATTCTTAGACTAAAGTTCAATCTTAGATCAAAAGGCAACACAATTGGTAAGCGGCAACAGCACTAACATTGATATAAGGTTAATTATACCAATTTAATCTTTTATGGATATCGTATCGATGTAGTACTTAAGGACCAAATCTACGAAGACCAATGGTTACACTATCAATCTTTAGAGTGAACTCAAGCTAAGACAATTCAGATAATTATGGAAACAAAACAAAACAATAAACAATATTAAACTAATAAATAAAAGCATCATACAACAGGAATTCATCAGGAAGCAGGGAATCAAAATTAGGAAATTATTCAGGGCATGCTTTAAACCAATTCTCGAGTTAAACATAGAATTCTAACAAACCCACAGTCGTGGGGTCTACTACTCTGTTTATCATTCTGGCGCTCCTAACTGTCGTTGGTCCTAGATATGTAAACATCCATTATCGATTGGGTATAATATGTCCATAACTAGCCTTAACATCAACTATCGTTGGTTAAGGACTAGTTGCTCATCTAAGCTAGTTCAGGCATCTAACAAGCTTATGGAGAGTTAAATAACCTAAAATCATAAATTAGGTGGTCAGTCTAACCTAAGCATTGAGCACAGCAATAGACAGAGAACACACAAGATCTAGCCTTATTTGTTCCTAATTCATTGAATCTCTAGATCCCTATAAATTCCTAAACCTGATTAATAAACTACTCAGACATGATAAAAAAGAAGCAAACAAAGAAGGAAAATAGAAACATAATGATAAACTGAATTAAAATAGCAAAGGATTCATAAATCTTCTCAAATGATGTTGTGGAGGATGAGATCTTCTCCCCAAAGGTTACAGAAAAACTAAAAACTCGGAATCAAAATTGTCTCTCTAAATTAATGAAAAATAGCCCTTTTATAGGTCCCAAAATCTACAGGTACAAAATAGGGAAAATTAGGTTTTATTTTCTGCAGCTTTGACGATCGATTGATCATGGGGCTGATCGATTGATCAGGGGGCTGATTGATCAATCTATGATGATCGGTCGATCTCCAAGTGGACTTGGTCAATCTCCAGATCGGGTAGCTTTGATCGATCAACCCAGAGATGTGAGGTCGATCAACAGGTCGAGCGCATGCTTCTGAGCTTGGTGTGATCGATCGATCTTGAGATGTGAGGTCGATCAACAGGTCGAACACATCTCTCGCTGAGGAGAGTGATAGATAATGAGGTTTTTTCTCTCGATCAACATTCTTCTGCTGAAATTCCAGAAACTGCTCCGATTTGTCCCGAACTATGCTCTGCGGGTATAATCCAAATTAAACCCATTTCTCACATGAAAAGACTCTAAAATGCAAACAAAGATTTTGAAAACATTCGAATTAAAGAGCTTAAAACCAATAAAATGAGGTATATCAGAGTTATTTACCATCCTGTTTTCATTGATTCATCTAGTGTTTGCACCATTTCATAGTAGTTCTAGCTCATTTGCAATCTTAAGGTCACTTTCATAAGTATATGCATACATTTTTCATTGGACTCTTAATTAGGTGCCTAAGGGAGTATTTGAGGATCAATTTGGAGCATAACGAGGATATGGATGTGCACTCGAGGTTAGCAATCGATTTGAAAGGTCAAGCCAAAGGACCATAAGCCATTTTTGAGGGTTTTAAAAGGCACTAGATCTATGAGCTTTATTCACCCATGATCGGGTTCACCTTCACTCGATCACCATTAGTCGAATCCATGCTCCAAGAGGCTCGTTTGAAGTTACCGCATGCACTCAAGCCTCCAATTCGACTTTTGGTGGTCGATCTGCACCTATACAAGCTTCAACTGTGGACCATGAACCTCTAACTTGACATGGATGGTCGATCTGCACCTATACAAGTTTAAAATCGCAGATTACCAGAAAAATGCCACCAACTTAACCCCCCAACTCAACCTACATGGTCAAGTTGACCATTTCCCAAACTTTGACTTTTTGTAATTTTTTGTTGTTGTAGGGTTTTCTAAAAGGGGTATAAACAACCCTCTTAACCCACTGAATGTGATATCCATGGCTTTATGTTTAGAACTCTCTATTTTCTTTCTTGTAGTCTTTGGTTCTTTCGATCTTGTTTGAGTGCTTGAGTTTATGCAATTTCTTCTTAAATAATAAATCATGTTCGTCTCTTTTTGATATTTCTGGTTATGCGGTCTACTATTTTTTCTAGGGTTTTGATACTCTTCATGAAATCCGAGTTGATCTATTAGGGTTCTTGAGGAAATGAGTTAGATTAGAGTGGATCTTAGGTTTGCTAGGTTGCTTAAGGATATAATAGCTTAGAACTCTTCTGATTTAGTGTTCTTATCGCTTGTTTGATATGTATGTAATTTAGCATGTTTTAGGAGTCTTATTTAGTCCATTTTGCATACCTATTCACATCATTTTCATCATTTTAGGCTCGTTTGCACACTTTGCACTTGCATTGCATACATCTCGCATATGGAGTGATTTCTAGGTAATTTGGATCAATTTGAAGCAACTTTGGACGTGAGAGCATGGACTTGATCTAAGGACTGAACAAGATGACTGCAAGCAGCTAAAGACTGGAACTGCCCAACACGAGCACTCAACTCTACAACATGTGGTCGAGCTACTTTTCACCTTCTAGAATGTTGAATTTTCTTATTTCGCGTATGACTCTTTTAGGGCTTAATAAAATGTGAATAAATACCTACTAGACCTCCAAACCACATACACGCTTAACTTTATTCATTTGGCTACGTTTTAAAGTTTTTTTCTCTTTTTCTCTTTTGTATTCAAACTTTGATTCGTAGATCTATGTTGGATGCTTGAGCATGTGTAATTTGAGTTTGGTTAATCTTGTTTATCTCATTTTTCTCTTTCTTATCATGCTATTTATTTCAAGTTTTGGGTTTATGCATTTTACCATGATTTGTGAGTAGATCACTTAGAGTTCATGAGGAAATGAGATAGATCATTATAGATTTGGGGATTTCTCATTTGCTTAGATCTCTCCCATTTAGGTGTTCTTTGTGCTTATTTCATCTTGGCCATTTGAAATCTGATCTTAGAATTTTTCCACCCACAAGGTATTTGTGAAAATTCTTAAATGATCTTAGGACTGAGATTTACATTTCTAACTCAAGGGATTGATTGTTTAGATTGTACTAGGGTTATACCAGGCTATGCCCGATATTTATTTTATAAACATATATACAAAGTATTTTCCAAGTAGTTGTTTTATTTGTTTTGGTCAGACCAAGTAGTTGTTTTATTATTATCATTGAAAATATTTTTTCTTTTCATATTTGGAGATCTAAAAATATGAGAGAGAGGAGTTTTTTATTATTAAAATTGTATTTATAATATTATATTTTCTAAGTTTCGCAATGTTTCCATTTCCTTGTGACGTAAACAACAATTAAACGTAAATTGGATTCCACAATGCCAAAAGTAAACAAACCAAACCATTATTTTGCTCTTGAAAACACCAACTACTAAGCACGAAAGTAGTGAGCAACTGCTAATCTTTGTTCATTAGCCAGCATGTAGGATTTAACCACAGAGTTTCATTTCATATAGTAGAATGCAGAAAAAGATTCATACACATCGAAGTGAGCAATGATGTTAATGGCTAGTAATTGTTTGACCTTCAAGTTTTAGCATCACAAATCCAATAGTGAACTCCACTATGTCCATTGAAGATCCCAAAGCATGTATTTGAAACAAAACTCATCTGCAATTGGCAAAACCAAACGTGTTATAAGTTTATAATTATATCACATGCATTATCAAAAATTTTGATCAAGTAGTTAAATCAAAAAACAATAATGAAATATGAAAACCAACAATGGAATTTACCGTAACTGATGGGTTAGTATCTGGTCCTATAAATTGAAAAAGATCATTCCAAACCACAACACACTAAAACATGAATAAATTGCTTTAGATTTGTGAAACACAGAACTAAACTTTATTGTGTATGCAGGTCAGACCTAATGCAAACAGCATTGTCGAAATCTAGTTTAACCAACAGAGAGATAAGTGTATAAGGAATTATCATTCAACATAGAAACTAAAACACAAGATCTTTAACTTGAAAACATCACCCAACTAGAACCAACCAGAACCTACAAAGAAAAGAAAGGGAAAATTAAGAAAGTAAAGTGGAATAGAAAGTTTGTATAAAAATTATCAACTTTTACATTCTCACGAAGCTTTTGTTTAGTGGTCAAAGTAGCCATAACTTAGTTCTCTTGATTCTTCAGTCCAGCATCATTGGAATCTGTCAATGACATACTCAATGACCAAGATCCAGAAAACCTGCAGAGAAGGAACTAAGGAACTAAGCATTAGCAAATTAAAAAAAAAATAGGAGAGAGAGGTCCTAAAGAAGAGCTATTCGTCTTCCAAATTAAGACTGAAACTGAAAAACATAAATAGTCATCGTTATATATTCCACTCTTCCTTAATTTTTAAATTCGTAATTGAATGAAGCTATTAATTTACTTAAGTTAGGCATCTTAAGAGAAGATTAAAATATGATGATGTGGATGGCCTAGGAGGCCACAATTAGGAACTTTTAGTATATATAGATTTTGGCTTGAACTAATGATTTTTTAATTCCAGCATAAGTGTGGATCGCCAATGAGATTTGGGTCAAATCGCATATTGTGTTGTATTCTTAATTATGAGAGTGGTTTTGATTGCTTTGAATCTGTAGCCTAGAGGTCATCTAAATAGGTTGTTAAGCAAGTGTGGAGTCCCTAGCCAAGCCCTGATCGATTACCCCACTCCTCTTGAACTCATTTATTGCTTTTTGTTATTTTTCATTTCATACTCTGTTTTGCATTCACTCTGTATTGCTATTTGCTCTGTTTTCCCTTTAGTTTATTTTTGAGTTTGATTTGGGTCACTGGATACCAATTACTATGATTGGCTTGGATGAGATGAGTTGAATGTGTACTGATTTCTAGTTGCTTGCCCACTGGATTGACAACCTTTCTTTTTTATAATGATGAATGTTCAGTAGGTTATTTAAAACATAGTAAAATACTATTATCAAATTGGCGTCATTGCCAAATGGGTTTATGATAGCTACACTTATAAATTTCAACTTTCCGAGATCAAGTTCAGGTTACTTTTAGTTACAATGGGTACTAACATCTTGATTTCCCTATTATTGGTGCTTTCAGGTAAAATTGACTTGGGATACTCGACTTGTTTCTGGTTCAGTACCTCACTTGCAGTCCAATTTAGTAACCTTGGTCAGCAACCTAGACTGGTATCAGGTTGAGTTCAGCTTTCTAGGTTCATGCAGACTAGATCCAAATACAATTAGAATATGATCAAGTACCTCGATAATATCCACTTGCTTCCACGTGAACTGAGAGAGCATAGGGACATGATTCATGTTCATCCCTCATAACCGATTAAGATGGACGACACTACACCAGAAGGTTTGAATGATGATGTACCTCATGTACCTAGGCCTCAAGTTAGAAGGCCAAAAATATTGGAGCTGGTGATGCACCCATCATCCACACTCAAAGACATGGCATTGTCCCACCTCCCATTCCAAACTACAGCTTTGAGATCAAGAGTGGTCTAGTCTCCATGATACAAAGCAACAAGTTCCATGGACTGCCCTTTGAAGATCCCCTTGATCACTTAGATGAGTTTGAGAAGCTTTGTGGTCTTACTAAGCTGAATGGAGTAAGTGAAGATGCTTTTAATCTGACGTTGATCCCATTCTCTCTAGGGAACAAGGCAAACATTTGGGAGAAGCATTTGCCTCATGGTTCTAACACCTCCTAGGCTGAGTGTAAGACAACATTCCTTGCTAAGTTCTTATCTAATTCTCGAACTGCAAAGCTACATAATGCCATTTCTGGGTTTGTGAAAACCAATTCTGAGTCTTTCTCTAAAGCATGGGAGCAGATCAAGCATTACCAATCATATGCCCTCAGCATGCTTTCAGCATATAATCTCTACTTAGTACTCTCTACAGAGGTGTTCTCCCTAAGTACTAAATGCTCTTGGACATAGCCAGCAATGCTAATTTCATTAACAAGGACATTAAGGATGGCTGGGACATACTGATAACAAGGTTTTTAAGCCTAAGAATCAAATCATCTAAGCATAGGGTAAGTAATGGGATTGTCGAACCAATAGTCAGGAGATGCTTGTAATCAACCTATCTACTACTAGTTCCTAGTTCAAGCAACCTATCAATCTGTCACAAATATAGGCTATGTTATCTAATGAGCTCACAATCTAGCTAATAGGACAAAATAGACTAAAGGACAAAATAAAAACAGAACCTAAACATTCAAAACAGAGAAACGCATAGAAAACAGAGGAAGATACTTGCAATGAATGAAACTAAGGTTAAAAGCATAGATCTAGAGGATAAAGAGGGTTTTCGACTAAACAACAGATCCAATGATAATATAGTGATTAAGGGGTATTTATAGGGTCATTTGCATAACCCTAATGGTCAAACCGACCTAAGTCGGTCAACTAGAAATCTTGCCCTCGAAGTCCTTGCGCGAGCTTGGGCACCAAGGAGTGGTTCTGGTTTTCGCCCTCGGGAGTTGAGGCTGAGTGAATAGTCTGAGTGTAATGGATTTGTCTTCCCTCGCAGCAGATAGGTTGAGGCTGGTGACTAAGGCATTTTTTTCTCAGCGTTCCGAGCAGTCCTCGCGTTACGATCCACAAGCAGCGATCCGAGTTTGCATGACTTCTTTTACCTAGCAGCTGATCCAATTATCCTTAGCTCCATTGAAGCTCTTTTTTGCTCCTTTACCTAGAATAAACTCCAAACTACAAATGCAAATGCAAAGAAAGCAAAACAAACCTAAAAAACCTAAGTAATCGGAAATCTATCTAAACGGATGCAAAACAACCTAGAACAAGACTCTAAAACCATCAAAATCCACACACATAAGCTCCCCCAAACTTAGATTTTGCTTGGACTCAAGCAAGTGCAATGACCTAAGGTGGAAAAGCTGAACACACAAAGTGGGGACATCTTGTCTAACAAACAACTTGCTTAAGCCAAACCGTAATCCACATATGGGCTCTATCATTTTGGAAACCGCAATGTAATCATCCTTAAACATAGCATAAAACCTATGGATTCCTATCACCTAAGCTGGTCTCTAAAGGTACAAGTCTAATTCCTTATTTCTTTTTAGTGTGATCCTCAAAAGAGACTAGAGATCAACAAGTACATGTTTCGATTTCCCTAAGCTTAGCATGATCATTTTCAACTTAAATGGTTCTCTCTCATTAAAATTTTGTTGCCCGATTATTCATTCTTTCTTTTCTTTTTCTTTTCTTTTTATGTGCCCTTTTGGCTTTTTCGAAGTTGGCTTACACAAACATGAAAAGCTACGGGTTTACGCATCTTCCNCTCCACCAACCCGCATATAGAGTAAGTTAGCGGATATACACGGACGTGAAAGGCTGTGGGTTTACACATCCTTCCAAACGCTTCACCTTTACCACTTCCTCGGTTTAAGTTCTTTGCGGGCAGCTTAATTTTCCACTTAACTTTTGAGAGGGTTTTACCAAGCACACACTTTTCGGATCATGCTAAACAAAGAGAAGGAAGGTATTAATGCATCTCTAAGCTCTAAATTGGAAGTTTAAGTTCAGTTTTAGAAGGAATCAAGCTAGACCTATTTAAAACACAACCCAAGCAAATTCACCAAGGCGATGATCCGCCCAAAACTTTCCAAAACGGCTATCTATCAATCAAGAGCATTCACAATGGTTACTAGCTTAACTTATCAAGATTTGCCCATCATCAAGATCATTCCCACATAACAAATTCGGATGCATGAGTCTTTAAATGAATGCAACCTAAGACAATTCTAAGTGAATGCAANGGTTTCATTTTCAAAAAATTCAAATTTTTATGGTTTTTCTATGCCTTAAGTGCCATAAAATGC
>OVBA01003763.1:0-26395 GCA_900406435.1 Lepidium aucheri
ATCCATTGGCTCTGTCGCCGATCTTCTTGCCGGTTCCGTGATCGGAATTTCTACTCTCATCTGAATGCCATTCTCCTTATCGTCTGATTGGACGATGTATCGGCGAGGCTTGTTATCACGGCGGACTGGAGGTGAGTTGCTGAGTTCCGCCGCCGTATCTTTCCTNTTCATCTTTCTCAAATCGCCAGAAGACATGCTTGACAATGAAGAGAAAATAGCTCGAACTTGGAGGAGATAGAGTAACTCGGTGGTTATGAGCAAGAGTAACTCGGTGAGAGAAAGTGAATTCGGAGGGAAAGAAGGTTTATCTGCTTGAGGGCTTGAAGGAGAATGAAGAAGATGGCGGAAATTGTGTCCTCTTATAGCCGAGTATTGTATGAGAGGAAGAGACAATCTTAGGAGTGTGAGGGAGACAATCTCGGACTTGATGAGGGAGAAGATTGCGGATTCCGAGATACTCGCCCTTGGCATGATCATAGCCATCAATTTGAATTTTGAATCTTCAACCGATTTGGACCCTTGGATCAGTCTCTCTTTGACTTGACCGCTCATAATTTTTAGCAAAAAGCTGGTCTTCGTGGCCCCCACTCGATGAGCTGGTATCACATCAAGTTTTGTCTTCTTGTGCCTCCTCTGAAAACCTCCTCGCTCAACCCTCCTTGCTGCATGTATCGAGGACTGACTACCATTCAGAGAAATTCATCCTTGAACCATTCTGTTTGCTTTCCTCAGAGTATCTTGAATCCTGATTGACTCCCTGTTCGAAGAAATATCTAAAAATCACAAGAGTTAGCCAAAATACCAAGATAAACACAATTAAAGCATTCTAGACCATTAAGCTCTATGTTCAATGTTTCTTCTGAGTAATGAGTCACTAGCAATTATATTGGGATAAATTTGACTAGAACTTTACATATAAAAGGATATTAAGGTGTGCAAGTAAGTTCATGAGTGGTGTTCAAAGAAATGTGAACACTACTCGCACACTCTCCTCGGCCTCATGCTCCGAGTGGTTCAGGTTCTTTGTCAAATTTTTCCACTCCTCGTTCTTGCTCCTCTGAGGGCTAGGTGCGAGGCCAACTCTCTCTTGGTTTAATGAGGGCATTACTTCCTCAAATTTCACCGAGAGTGTGGCCACAGCTCCTTGAACCTGAGATCAAAGATTTCAAACCCCTAATAATAGAAATCATAAACTAGCAAAGATTGTTTTTTTTTAAAATTCAAACAACACTAAATCGACTTTAAACCAAATTAAAAGAAAAAGTTTTCGAAAATAAAGGATAGAAATGGGATTCCCTCCCAAGTGTGCTTGTTTAGAGTATCAAGCTCGACTCTTCATACACTTCTAGTATGGTTGTGCATAGGGAACCAAAGCTCCCTCATTTGCATCTTCAGCCTCCTCTTCTATTGTTCCCTCAATTTCAAAACATTGCCCATCTATTGTAGACTTCTTCCTGTCTTCCTTTAAATCAAACATCATTCTCATCCCTTCTCCGACCTTGAGTTCGATGGTCCTATTTCTTACATCAATCAGAGCTCCTACTGATGCCAAGAATGGTCGTCCCAACAGAAGTGGATCACAGGGCTCCTCATCCATTTCTAGTACCACAAAGTCCGTAGGAACCAACACACTGCCCACGCTTATCGGAATGTCCTCGAGCAGTCCCCTCGGCTTCCTTGTTGTTCGATCGGCGAGGACCAGGGATATTTTGCAATCTTTGAAATTTGAATATCCCAGCTTTTGTGCAGTTGTCAGTGGAATTAGGTTGATGGATGCTCCAAGGTCACATAGGCAATTAACGAATGTGAGGTACCCTATTGCACAAGGAAGTGTGAAGCTTCCTGGATCACCCAATTTTTCCACTATAAACCTCTTCCTTTGGTGTGGAAGAATTGGTATAATGAGTGATCCGGATGACCCAGTCCCAATGGCCATGCACTCTTNTCAAAGCAAAAGCATCCAAGATAGGAATTTTTATTTCGATGCCGCTCATTTGCTTTTCAAAGAGAACCTTCTGTTTTTCCGCTGGATTCTTCTTTAGACTGAGAGGAATGGTGCTTTGGCTTTTGTTGTAACTACTGGTGCAGCTCCTTCCTTCTCATTCAGGTTGGGAATATCTGGTGCTTCTCCTCGCTGCACAGGCAGGCGAGGGCTCTCTCCGAGTTGTATAGTATTTCCCTTAAACAGATCATCATCTACCCCTCCTCACGGCTCAGGCCTGCGAGGTGCATTTTGAGTTGTCTGCCTCCAGCTTTGGTCGTGGACTCTTCTGCCCCCCAGCTTGAATAACGCTGTCCTTAGTGTTTTCCTTAGGTGCCACAACTGATGGGAGTACTTTTCCCGTCCTAAGAGTGATGGACTGAGCCGTATACTCCTTGGGGTTTTGAACGGCTTTACCGGGTAGATGACCCGGGGAATTAGTAGAAGATGAAGCTTGAGCACTCTCCATATACTTTAACCTTGCATTTAGTGTTTCAAACTTGCAATTCAAATCACTATAAGTAGTGTCAATCGGACTGTGTACTTCCCTGAACTTCTTAGTGATCTCCGTTTGATGAGCTGTTTGACTTTGAAGGATTTGTTGTAGCATACTCATCACATCCGGTGAATCCTCTTTGGATGGTTGAGGTTGTGTTGCATCTGGTACCGGCTTGAGGCTATGTTGCCATTTATCTTTTGGAATCCACGCTCTTTGCTTTGGTGGATAAACTTGATCCTAAGGATTGGCCACGTTTGTGCTTCGATAGCTTAGGTTTGGATTCTGCTTGTAATTTACCCACGGCTTGGATCCACTTTGGTTTTGAACAAAACAAATCTGCTCCAATTGCTCGTCCTCGTTCTCTTCAGCTACCTCTTCTTCTACCAAGTTCACGTGTTTGGGGTGGACCATGAGTAATTTATCCAGCTTCTCATGAAGTTTTTTTAACTCCTTTCTTGCGGATGTGTCGAAATCTGAGGTTACTCTGACAGCTCGGTCATAGTCCTCACCATACTGTCCATCAGCTAAGGCGAGGTTCTCAATCAATGCACGTCCCTCGTTGATATCCTGCTAGAGAAAACTCCCATGANCACGATTTCCACCAACATACGTATCCTCGGGAGAACTTCTCGGTAGAAGTTGTTGAGGATGGTATCTTCTCTGAAACCATGATGAGTGCATTGAGCTTGGTAAGTGTTGTACCGATCCCACGCCTCGGCCAAAGACTTGTTGCTTTGCTGAACAAAGTTGGATATGCTGTTCTGAAACTTTGCCCTGCATGAGTTTCAAAAGAACTTGGTGAGAAACATGTGTTTACACTCTGGCCAAGTTGTGATTGATCCGGCTGGAAGGTGTTTTTCCCACTGATGTGCTCTATCCCCTAGAGAGAAAGGAAAGAGCCTGAGATTCAAGGCATCCTCACTCACCCCATTGATACATGTGAGTGAGCATAGTCTCTCAAACTCGTTCAGATGGTCGAGGGGGTCCTATGAGGGTATACCATGAAACTTGTTATTCTGCACCATGTAGATGAGACCACTATTGATCTCAAAATTGTTGTTCTCGATCGCCGGCGGCTGGATCCCATTCCAAATTGTATGTGTACTTGGGGCGTCGCTCACACCAATACAGCAAGGGCGGCGAGCTGGGTTCTGTGCTCGCGCCTGGTGGGCGGCCTCATTAACCAACGGAGGAGTACCATCCGATGTCTTTCTCGGTGTAGAATTATCAAGATCTGGTTGTGGTTGCTGTATTGTACTGCGCCTTTGTCGGATCTCACAAGTGAGCTGATTGATATCATCGGCGGGTGGTGGAAGGTGTTGGGAACCTTTCGACCGTGTGTGCATCAACCGAAGAAACTAAACTGATTACTCGCACAACTTGCAGGAGTTGGAACAAGGATGCGGATTCAGTCGCTGGCCTTGGTGTCGAATGGCGAGGGTACCTGCGAGGCCTGCAAGACAGAAACAACAACTTGTCAATAAGATTGAGGCTTGGTCCTTAGAGATACAAGCTTAGTGAAACACATACAAGTTTGAATAGTAATGACAATAAACCTGATCCTAAGACTAGCAAATTATAAATTGGAACAAGTAAAAACTTATTTGGCAACGACACCAATTTGATAACAAGGTTTTTGAGCCAAGCAATCAAATCATTGAAGCATAAGGTAAGTAGGTGGAATGTCGAACCAATACTCAGTAGTTACTTGCAATCAATCTACCTAATACTAAATCCTAGTCGATGCAACCTATCAATCTGTCACAAAGATAGGCTATGTTTTCATGAAAGCTTGCAATCTAGCCAATAGGACAAAATAAGCTACAAGACAAAATAAAAACAGAACCAAACTTGCAAAAACAGAGAAATGATCAAATAACAGAGCATGATGACAATAGGTAAATCTAAGATAAGAAACATGAATCTAGAGGATAGGAGGTGATTGATCGGCGGTAAACTTGCCGATCCGACCTCGCCAAGCTATATAAGTCGATCCCTAGACAAGCTAGATGAACCCATTCTCATGGCGAAGACCCCTTTCCAAATCCGGCTGATCCATTACGGCGCTAGCCATGATCATGCCAAATCAGAAGCTTAAAGTTTAGCCCAAAACATCTAATAGCCGATCCAAAATCCTAGATCTCTCCTTGGTTGATCAAACCATCACCTACATGGCACTTGGTCTCCGTTTCCCTTAGCACTAGCTTTAGGTTTTGGACCAAATTAGATATCTCTTGATCAGGGAGAGATCAGCCTTAAGCTCGGTCATGTGAGAAGAGATCGGATCAGATCATTGTTCGCAAGGCGAGTGGATTAGTGATTTCACCTCTGATCTCCCTATCCTCGAGATCCACAAGGATCTACTTACTTCTTATGGTTTGAGAGTGGAGGATCAAAGGAGATCTCATCAGCATAAACATAAACAACAACAAAATAAAGAATAGAAAGTAAAAGATGAAGATCAAATCAAACTTAATTCATTAAAGCATAAATCGAAATGAACAATGTACTTTAAACTTAAAAGAAAGCAACAACGAAAATATATAGAGAGTTTTTCAGCTAAAACATCAGATAATATGCTAAGATAGAGATTAAGGGGTATTTATAGGGTCATTTGCATAACTCTAATGGTCAAACCGACCAAAGTCGGTCAACCAAAAATCTTTTCCTTGGAGTTCTTCCGCAAGTTTGGCACCGAGGAGTGGTTCTGATCTTTGCCCTCAGGAGTTGAGGCCGAGTGAATGGTACGAGTGTAATGGATTTGTTTCTCCTCGTAATAGATAGGTTGAGGCTGGTGACTGAGACGTCTTTTCCCGAGCGTTCCGAGCAGTCCTCGCCTGCGATCCGCGAGGCAGCGATTTGAGTTTGCATGACTTCTTTTTCCTAGCAGATGATCCAATCATCCTTAGCTCCATTTTTACCTCCTTTTCTGCTCATTTTGCTCCCTTACCTAGATAATTTCCAAAACTCCAAATGCAAATGCAAAAAGTAAAAAACTAACCTAAGCAGATCTAAGTGCACAGAAAATCTAGCTAAACGGATGCAAAACAACCTAAAATAAGACTCTAAAACTATCAAAAATCACATACATCACCTTCCTCAGGCACTACTCAGTGTTTATGCAGCGAAATGCCTTGGCAGCAGATCTTCCAGCCGTGGTACAAGGTCCCAGGGAAACCCTTTAGTCCTTCCTCGGACGGTTCCGAGAGGTAGCATCCCAAATCACAATAATCAACAAAGCTGGAACTGATATGCTAAGAGAAGCCCTATAATACAATTCAGAATTTATAGCCGAGTTTAGGCTACGGTGTCCCGTATCCCTAGAAGATGCCCTCCATTGTGGACTGGTGTTCACAGAAATAGAAGAGGACAAGGCGGCAAAATTGAAGAGATATAAAAGCCAAGCACCAGTAACAAAGGAAGCAGCTAGAAAGCTGGCACATGAGGAATACCACGAACCACGCCAACACTACGACCAAGGATATAAAGACAACAAAGGAAAGCAAGCCTACACATACGCGGTCGACACCGCCGATGACAAATCTCAACGACCTTGGATCCCAGCCAACAAATGGTACAGAGATACATCACAACACAAGAACTCTTATTGCGACTACCATAAATGAACGGGACACACAACGTCGCAGTGCTTCCGACTGAAAGAATTGATCTTAGCAAAATTCAAGAGAGGAGAAGTCAAATTCTCTGAACCCAAATTACCACACCGCAGCTCATCTGGAAGCCAAAGGTCACGACAGATGACGAAGAACCACCACTAAAACGTACAGATCGCGATGAACTCCCACCACCACCTCCCTGTACAACAGTAATGATCATGGGAAGCCTGAAAGAAGGAAAGAATTTAGTACGAGCAATAGAGGTCCATGAGCAGGAAGCTGAGACAGTCTGCATCAAAGCTGAGGAAAAACGTTCAACTTCACTCTGTGCCCTTATACAAACTACCCCGCCCACAAAAGTCATAAATTTCACCGATGTCAACTTACCACTTGTGAAAACAATGGTCTCAACTTACCACTTGTGCGTTAAATTCCCAACCGACCGCAGAATCTACACACTCTGTAGAAATCAGAGGATGGCTAGAACATGTTTTATTACCGAGCACAAACTCAGAAAATTAGTCGGGCGCTCTTGCATGATCGCAAGTCAGGGGAGCATAGGGGATCTCCCTCTGAATATACTGTAGGATAATTCTAAAAAGAAATCAAAAGAAGTGATCAGCCTTGATGCAAGCAAACCGGATCAAAGTGTCAAAATTTGCCGCAAGTTATCCATGACTATACGTAGCGAGTTAATTTCCTTCCTCGGCAAAAATCAGTCAACATTCGCATGGAGTACAGAAAACATGTCGGGGATAAACTCAAAAATAATTACTAACAAGCTAAACGTTGATCCTACTTACAAGCCAGTCAAGCAGAAGAGAAGGAAGCTCGGATTAGAACGCTCTCAAGTAGTAAATAATGAAGTAGACCGCCTGACCAAGGCGGGTTTTATCACCAAAGTTAAGTACCAAGCGTGGTTGGCCAACCCTATTGTTAAAAAAGTTGAGGCTTGCGAGTTTGTGCAGACTTCATAGACCTAAAAAAAGTTTGCGCAAAGGATAGCTTCCGACCACTGCACATCGACTGGCTCGTTGAGTCAACCGCAAGGAATAAGCTGATATCTTTCATGGACGCCGTCTCAAGATACAACCAAGTAAAATGAACGCAGCCAACCTTGAAAAAACTGCCTTTATCACGATCGCGACACTTATTGTTACAAGGGCATGTCATTCGACTCAAAAAAGCTGGATCCACCTATCAGAGACTCGTGAATAAGATGTATGTAGGACAGCTCGGGCAGACAATAGAATTTTATATAGACAACATGCTTGTCAAATTACAGAACGCCGAGACTCACATCATAGACCTTGCAAATGCTTTGACGTCGTGAACGCCTATCATATGAAGCTCAACCCAAGTAAGTGCAGCTTCGGCGTCACTTCAGGGGAGTTCCTCGGTTATATTGTATCTCAGAGAGGGATTAATCAAACCTTAAGCATATAGCCGCGGTTCTGGATATCCCTTCCCCGAAAAATATGAAGGAGGTGCAAAGGTTGACGGAGCGGATCACTGCGCTCAATCGTTTCATGTCATGATTAACGGACAGGTGCTTACCCTTTTATCAACTACTTCGAGGGAATAAGCACTTCACCTGGGAAAAAGATTGCGAAGAAGCTTTTCAACAGCAGAAAACATACCTGGCCACGGCTCCTATCTCAGCTAGGCCAGAAACCGGGGAAATCTTGTACTTATACATCATCGTCACCATCGCCGTGGTCAGTGGAGTACTCATTAAAGAGGAGCGAGGCAAGCAAAGACTTATTTTTTATGTAAGCAAGGCTTTGGACGACACAAAGACCCAATATACTTTAATGGAAAAGCTAGCACTGGCGGTAGTGACTGCGGCACGAAAAATTTGTCCATATTTCCAATCTCACCCAATTGTCGTCTTAACTAAATTTCCGCTCAGGACGATCCTTCACAGCCCCAGCCAGTCTGGGGGCAATCAAACTAAGTGAATACGACATCGACTGTATGGGAAGAACCAGCGCAAAGTCCCAGGTTTTGGTAGATTTCATCATCGAACTAGCCCAAACCCGCAAAATAAAAATGCTCCAGAACAGACGAACTGATGGACTTTATACGCCAATGGCTCAACATCTCTTCACGGTTTGGGTGTCGGTATCCGCCTTGAATCTCCAACAGGAGAAGTTCTGGAACAATCATTTTGGCTTGCCTTTCCTGTATCAAACAACAAAGCTGAATATGAGGCCTTGCTCAACGGCCTATGTCTCGCAGAAGAACTTGGCGTGCAACACATACTAGCCCAGGTAGACTCGCAGCTTGTTGTCAACCAGCATAGTGGAAAATATGTTGCCAAGTGTGAAAGAATGTCTGCATATTTAAAATTGGTCAAAGATATCGCCAAAGAATTCTCTACGTTTGAACTCGTTAAAATCCCATGTGGGTATAACACTTCGGCCGACGCCTTAGCACCTCTTGCCTCCATGACCGATCCCATGTAACACAAAGTCATTCCCATTGATTGTATTGACCATCCAAGTATCAAACAGACCAAGGATCAGTTTCTTGTCATCGAAAAAGTCGAAATACTCTCCGACAAAGCAGAAAATTCCCAAGAAAACGTTAATGGAAGCATAACGGATTGGAGAGCAGAATCAAAGCATACATCATAAATAACGAGGCCCCCTCGGATAAATGGAGAGCTCTAAGGCTCAAGGCCCAGAGCACCCTATACACAGAAATAAATGGAAATTTGTACCGACGAGCGGCCAATGGAGTATTACTCAGTTGTATAAACAATGAAGAAGCCTAGCGCGGCATAGCCGAAGTCCACGAAGGAGTATGTGGCAACACTTCGAGTAGACGGAAACTGGTGCATAAAGTACGAAGCCTAGGACACTATTGGCCAACCATGATCGCTGACTGTGAAAAGTATGCTAAGTCATGTGAGCAATGCCAGAGACACGCACCGCTCATACAGGCACCAGCTGAGGAACTAACCTCATCAATAATTCCATACCCATTCATGTGATGGGATATGGATATAGTTGGACCTCTACCCACATCAAGACAAAAGCGTTTCCTCCTCGTCATGACAGATTACTTCACCAAGTGGATCGAGGTTGACTCCCTCGCCAGATCAAGGAGGCCAACGTACAGAAGTTTGTTTGGAAAAAAAACTTTCTCGTTACAGACTGCCCTACGAGATCGTCACTAATAACGGGACGCAATTCACCTCATCAAAATCTGAAAGAATTTGCACATGAGAGGAAATCTGCCTTAATAAAAGCACCCCCAGGAATACACAAAGAAACGGACAAGACGAGGCTACATATAAAATTATCATCGAAGGCCTTAAAAAGCGCCTTGACAAAAAGAAGGGACACTGGTCTGACGAACTATGTTCGGCTTGATCCCTTCAAAGGGTACGTAGGCAACCTTCGGGCGCGGCTATAAAATAACCTATTTCCTTTTATAATATATAAATTATCGCCTCATCTAAATTATTGCCATGAAGAAAAAATAAGGAAATCACTGAACTCAAAAATACGAGATGAACTCCCCTACCGGCTATACAGGGTAAACCGGACCATAATTCCGTTCCTACAAAGCCTAAAATAAAGCCAAGCACATCACTCGCAAAAGGTATTCCAAGGTAAGCAGAACCATAGTTTCGCACCTAAGCCTAAAAAGCTGAGCATCACACTCATCTCGGCGCCTAGAGTAAGCCGGGCAACGAGCCCGCCCCAACAAAGGATACCGAGCAAATTAAGCGACAAAAGATACTTCATAAAAAGAGAGAAATGATACTTCATAAAAAAAGAGAGAGAGAGAGAAAGGATACTTCATAAAAAAAAAGAGAAAGTTATAGAAAATACCAAAGCTACCTTCGGATATTACAAAAACTCTGCACCCGATTATTTACAACAAAACTACCGAAGATTAAAAAGAGAAAGAAAACAAACAAACGAAAGACGGAGACTAAATCTCCTGAGTATCTTCTTCCTCAACACCGCGCGCCGATCGTCCATCTTAGGAGACCTCACTAACCCGAAGGCTCTTCACAGTTTCACACAACCCATCCAAACTGACGAGCACACTGTCATCATCAGAGGCAATTATTGGCTGAAGGTCCTCCTTGTCAAGATTCGACAATTGGATGACCGATACTCTAGCTTTGTAATCCTCCGTGTCCTTGGTCAGCTTCCCGACAATAGCTTCCGGAACCGCGACCCGCAACTGATCCCACAAAAACTTGACACACTCAAGTGTACCACATGCCTGACAACTCATCAGACGCGGCTTGTCTCTCTCCTCCACAACACGAACATACGCCTCGACGTGCTTCAACTTGGCATTGACAAGCCCAAGTTCTTCTCCATGACGAGTCCATTCAGCCATGGCCTTTTCAGGCGCTTGCTGAATCACCTCGTCAAACTGATCAAGAGCAGATTCAAACGTGTGTCAGGTAGCCTCAGCATCCTTCTCCAGTTTGCACACTTGCTCCCGCAAGCATCCCACCTCACCAGAAAGGGCCTCTTTCTCCAACCTCACTTCTCCCAGCTGACGAAGAGCATCAAAAGTCTCAAGAACATCCGGATCAAGCTCGTTTGAGGCTACAAACTTGACATCAGATGGGTCGTCTGTCACGTTGATGATTTAGGGCCCCATATCTCTCAACGGCTCAAAATTGTCATCTAACAAGGATTTATCATCATCATCATCATCCACCATGCCACCACTCGCTGGCTCGGCATGACCGAAAGTCTCAACTCATCAATACTAGCCCCATGGTCACCAGACGTATCTTCCAATCCATCAGTGTTCACGTAGTCGTCACCCTTAGCAGACACTCCCCTAAAACAAGCGACAATTGCTACATCATCTCCAGCACGGTCCTTGGTGACAGTCCTTGGCTTGAGAATAGTACCTTCGCAAGGTGGACAACCTGGCAAGGTGCTCCCTAGATCGCCAACATCATCATCTCAGGATGTTAGCTTCGACATTCCTTGATGAAACCTCCACCTTGACATCTCTGGCTCAGGACTCGGGTTTAAACCCAATTGCCAAATTTACCGCGCCGTTATCAACAACCCTTAACCAAACAGAATCGGCACTCAACAATGACGATCCCGAAACACTCCATGACACTCCACTTATAGACACCAAATTTATGGCGGAATAGAAGATGCCTAGGTAGATATCAAAGAAATAAAATGGAAAAGGAAAGAGAGGAGAGGAAGTACCTGGAAGGATTATAGTAGGCGAGGATGAAAGTGAGGAAGAAGAAACAAAGTATAAAGTTATATAGAGGAAGGGGGGCTCAGGCATCGAGGAGACGGAATAATTAGGTCGGCGTGATAGCCTACTCAACTGCACATCAAGTCACCGCCAGACGCCCAACAAAGAGATGCCATGTGGATCAGCGTGCATCTCGTAAAAACACAAAAGAACGAGTGTGGTGACTCAATCGTCACTAAACTTGGGGGAAGATCATTGTTGGAGGTTATTCAACTCAATCGGCCCAATAGAGGAAATTGACAGGCCCAAGAGCAACTTGGGCCTGGGTCATCGCCTTCAGCCCATTCGAAGCCAGAACTATGAATTAGGCCCAGGCCCAAATGGATTACTGCCTAAAAACGTATGACATCCCCATAAAAGGGGAGACGAATCATCAGAGGGTAGGTACTGTTTATCTGGATTATTCTTTAGAATATTTAAGAATAATTGTACCGAGCGGAGCTCGAAGTTCACTTATTTTGCTTAATAATACATACTCAAATTCGCTTCGTTATCTTCTGCTCGATATTTTTAGTTACTTAGCATAAACAAAATTTTTAATTTATACTCAAAAGTACCCCACTAAAACGAGTACAAACAGTTAGGTTTATTCCTACAAAGAAAGGAATATGTGAGTTCGTAAAAAAAGGAATGTGTGAGTTTTTTGGGCTATTATTGGGCCATAGATTTTTCAATGAATTATACTATTATAGTTATTGGACTTTAGTTAAATTAATCGGGTGTCAAAATAATAAAACACACACATGAATGAATAACACCACATTACTCTATATAAATTTATTTTCCGATTTTAGGGGGCTCTCGTATATGTCGGAACACCTCTGGTGTCAGTTCCCACTCAGAAGATTTCGTGAGACTGAAGAATCTTTTTTAATTATTTTCTTCATGTAATTCTTAAATCTTTGAATTATAGAGATGATTTCCTTGCTTGTAATATTAGATGATCAGCTTAGAATTTGGACTTTGTGTCTTGAGGAGTTTTCCCAATTTTACTAAGGTACTCACTTGACAAAAAAAATTGTACCAAAATATTTGTAGCAATATTCTGACATTTCAACAAGATATTTTTCTTGATATTATTAAGATTTGTAGAGATTTGCAATGTACCATCACTAATTTGTAGCTTAAGAAAGAGATCATACTTTAGTATCACCAAAGCAATCATGTCGAAATAAGTAAAACTGACCTTTTGTTTAGCAAAGATAACATCTATATTTGTGTCATCTTTCAAAGCAAAATCTTGAGCCAAATGTCGCACAAACTATTTCCAATATGTGTCATTCTTCCTACTGCAGCTAATAAATGGCTTTTTATATATTATTTCAAAAAAGTTTCATCTAATCCTATGATAGGTCAACACGTTTCTATCCAAGACATTATTTGAGAATTAAAGCAAATATATAAGCGATAAAACCTTCTCTTAATGCCAATGGTTGGCCCCAGGTTGTCTCAATTTCGAATTCTGAGTCTTTGTTACTCCAAAAAATCTCTGCTTGATAGTCTCATATCTATGCAAAATGTTTATCATAACTTGATTTTCTTTCTCTCATAACTTTGGACTTTGCCTTTTCACATTGCTCCTCGATTACATCCACGTTATATTTTCTCTTTGTTTCATAAACCATCTCATGCTTTGTAAACAAATCAACAATTGTTGATATCTTCAATATTTTACTATATATAACCCGTTATGGTACAAATGTGCTCATGTATGAAAATCTTTATTATCATCTTCTGCTTTCTTTTCTCGTAAGCACAAAACACTCTCAACTGACACTTAATCAGAACATATTGCACCAATCTTCATTGTTTGTGACCTATAAAACCAAATATCAAATTTGGTTTTGAGAGAATACCTAAGCACATCAAGTTTGAAATCCTCTTGTGAATTAAAAGTCTTCATCAATGTTAGCAGCTCTTCCGGATCTTCATTGCTTGTGACCATCCTTTCTTATTTGTTTTCAATGTCGTCTTCATCCAAAGATGATAAATGTTTGGGAATCCTCTCATCATCCTAAATATGGTCACCACTGTCAGCATCACTATCTTCATCCTCATTCATCACAGCCTCATGGAATTGTTCTTCTATATTTTTTCAACATTCTTCTTCCACACAACCATCATCAAATATACCAATTACATCACAATCATCATCACCAAGAACCTCACAATCATCATCTCAAGCTCGAGTTTCATCTTCATTATTTGGCTCGAGGTCCTTCTTCTTGAGTTTCTTCTCTTGTGTGGGTCCTTTCTTCTGCTCTAGTTTTATCCCGTGCGTCACCACCAAGTCGAGCCTTGCTTTTTTGGTCGAGCTTCATCGCTGATTCTAACTTCAAACCGTCTCGAGCTTCTTTCCCAAGCCAGCTTCAACAGCATGTTCATGTTCTAGTGGGGTTTCATTCTCATTTGCTTCGTACTCCATAGGAGCTCCTCAACACAATTTCCTTTGAGCTACAAGTTTTGGTCTTCTTGTCAATTTGATTGAAGATTCCAATGGAGGATTCTTTTTGGGTTATGAGAGAAATCAATTTGGGGGTTTTCTGTTTTTAGGCTTCAATTTCATTTGACTTAATGAGGACATTTTATGATGATTAACTATGGTTAATTCTTTTATTAAATGATTTAACAATGGGCTTAATTTGGCCGAGTCAACACAAAGTTTGGAACATAAATTAAATTCAACTAAAAGTTGATGTTTCTTTCGGGAAACCAAATAGTTTGTTCCTAAATTAGCTGAAATTCGAAAGTTGAGGATTTATTTGATAGTATTCCCAATATTTATTCATCAATCTTTCGAACAATGGAATCATACTCACTTTCTTAAACTTGAGTATTTTGGTGATCGCCTTAATTCTATCTTCTGAGTTCTGATTTTATCATTTGCTAACATTGATAGCATTTCGGGTTTCTTCTCCAAAAATGTTTGATTCGAATGTTTGTTCTGGTGTTTGGGTCAAATATTTAGAGAAATTGGAAGTATGAATTTTCATCGAATGTATGATAAAACAAAAAGATATCTAAATTTGAAGTTATTTTATAAATTAGAGAGATATATACTTAAAACCCGAATCCAACCTAAACTATACATTATACATTAGATATGTTTGGTTACCATTATTCATAAACTGAAAAAGTCACAAACATGTACCAAAATCTAGATTGAACACTAAAAGAGTCATAAATATGTACTAAAATCCAGATTGAACTCGAAAAGTAGTCATAAATCTGTACTAAAATCCAGATTAAACACCTCAGCATGCCACCACAACGCTTCAATCTTATTGCAATTATAGAGATGACAATTTTAGAATTAATAACTAAAAATACCCTGTTATCTCTCAAATAATTAAACGTATGAAAAAATTATTCAAAATAAGGCATATTTATACCTAAATCACTAGAATAGTTTTAGGGAAAAAAAAGGGAAGAGTGCAATTACCATTTGCACCATTTTGAGGTTTAGAAAAAAAAAATTTATTCTTCTCTCTTCTTCTTCCTGTGAGATCATTCCTCTTCTTCTTTATTTTTTTCATTTTTTCTTCTCTCTTCTTCTTTCTCGTTTGTTCTTCCTCTCGTTTCGTCTTCCTCTCACCATTTCTTCTTCTATCACATTAGAAACCGTTGAAACCTAGATTTGTTGATTGTCTAAGGTAACTAAGTTCTTCTTCTCTCTCAATCATTTTGTATCTTCTTCTCTTTTTAATCTTCTGTGGTTTGAGCAACACGGTAAAGATAGATTTTTTTTTTCTTTTTCTCTCAATTTCTCTCGATTTTGAGTGCATTAGATTTCGAAATAATTTCAGAAATGGGTTTATGTCTTTGGCGAATTTATTGTGTGTTTGTGGGCTTGTGGGTTATGTCATAGTATGGTAGCGATAATCCCGGATCTCAGTTTACTTTGGTATAGTTCAAGCAAGATTGGTTAGGGTTTGATTGATAGAGTTTGTCACGAGTTTTTGTTAGCCTAGTAGAGTTTGTTTTAAGTGTGGTAGAGTTCGTCTCGTAATTTAGGTTTGAATGATAGAGTTTGCCAAGGGTCTAGTATAGTTAGGTTATAGTTTGGTAAAGTTAGGTTCTAGTTTGGAAGAGTTTGTCACGAGTTTTTGTTAGTTTAGTTGAGTTTGTTTTAAGTGTGGTAGAGTTTGTCTTGTAATTTAGGTTTGAATGGTAGAGTTTGATAAGGGTTCAGTAGAATTAGGTTATAGTTTGGTAAAATTAGGTTTTAGTTTGGAAGAGTTTGTATTTGTATACATGTTTGATAAAGTTAGGTTTTGATATTTTCTTGTCTCTACTTAACAGGTATGGTTGCGACCAAGCATTACCAGCAAAGGCTTTTCGCAAATGGTCTTGTAGTAATGAAGAATCAGAGCATAAACCATCATTACAATATGAGTCATATTAGGAATATGATCAAGGGTATTGGTGAAGATGCATACCAGGACATAGAGGAGAACTCATGCCTTGGAGTTTTTTTGGAAGCTCGCCGACTCTGATTACACGTTCGTAGGGAAGCATGTAATATTTATTGGTGGATCTTGTGGTAGTGGTTGCATGCAAAAAATGAAGCTTCAATAAAGTATATGAAATGAGCATAAATGGAGCTCCATGGCGTCATTTATTTAGGAGGAAGGTGGGTGAGTGGCATGTGAGCTAATAAGTTAGGGATAAATTCGCCATTTTAAAAGATTAGGTTTCCACAACCAACTCTTATACGAAGGCAGCTAACTCTACCAAAGGTAAGAAATAATACTTTCCAAGAGGCCAAGAAACTGTATTATGGGGCATCTGTAACTTTACTATTCACTGTATTATCGTACTATCAACTCTATCAAAGTAACAAGTTACATTTTTGATGAGGAAAACGAACTCTACCATGGCTCATATGTAATTTTACGATACACCACATTATCGTACTATCAACTCTACCAAAGTAACAAATTACATTTTCAAGGAGGAAAACAAACTTACTATGGGTCATCTATAAATTTATCATACACTACATTATCGTCCTATCAATTCTACCAAAAGTAACAAACTACATTTTCAATGAGGAAAACAAATTGTAAAACCATAGATCATATATAACTTTACTGTACACTACATTACATCTGTTATTTTACCATACACTATAATATCGTACTATCAACTCTATCAAGGGTAACATATTACATCTTCAATGAGGAAAACAAACTTACCATGGGTCATTTCTAACATTACCAGACACTACATTATTGTACATCAACTCTACCAAGGGTAACAAACTACATTTTCAACAAGGAAAACAAACTCTACTATGGGTCATATTTAACTTTACCATATACTACATTATCATATTATCAATTTTAACAAGGGTAACAAATTACAATTTCAATAAGGAAAATGAACTCTACCATGGGTCATATCTAACTTTACCATAGACTACATTATCGTACTATCAACTCGACCAAGGTAACAAACTACATTTTAAAGAGGAAAACAAACTCTACCATGGGTCATCTATAACTTTACTATACACTACATTATTATGGGTCATCTCTACCATGCGCCATCTGTAACTTTACCATACACTACATTATCGTACTATCAACTCTATCAAAGGTATCAAATTACATTTTTCACGAGGAAAACGAACTCTATCATGGGTCATCTGTAACTTTAACATATACTACATTATCATACTATCAACTTTACCAAAGGTAACAAATTACATTTTCAAGGAGGAAAACAAACTCTACTATAGGTCATCTATAACTTTACCATACACTATATTATCGTGCGATCAACTCTACCTAGGGTAACAAACTACATTTCCAGCGAGCAAACAAATTATACCATTGATCGTATATAATAACTATGCACTACATTGCATCTGTTACTTTACCATACACTACTGTATCGTACTATCAATTCTATCAAGGGTAAAAAATTACATTTTCAACAAGGAAAACAAACTCTACCATGGATTATATCTAACTTTGACAGACACTACATTATCGTATTATCAACTCTACTAAGGGTAACAAACTACATTTTCAACGAGGAAAACAAACTCTACTATAGATCATATCTAACTAGACTACACACTACATTATTGTACTATCAACTCTAGTAAGGGTAAGAAACTAAAATTTCAACAATGAAAATGAACTCTACCATGGGTCATATCTAACTTTACCATACACTACATTATCGTACTATCAACTCTAGCAAGGGCAACAAACTACATTTTGAACAAGGAAAACGAACTCTAGTATGGGTCATCTATAACTTTACTACACACTATATTATCGTACTATCAACTTTACCATGGGTAACAAATTACATTTTGCACGAGGAAAACAAACTCTACCATGGGCCATCTATAACTTTACCATACACTACATTATCATGAGTCATCTCTACCAAAGTATGATTAACTCTTTCACGTTGAATTCAACTGTTTTAGTAGAGTTTGTAAGAGACAGACGACTGACGTGGCAAATTTCATTTATGGCAGTTACGTAATTTTTGTTTACTCATCAAAAAAGGACAAAACGGTATATTACAAATTTAATAAACTATTATAGTAATTTTGAAATATATATTCTATTTAAGTAATATTTCAAAAATTATGCGCGATTTGAGTAAATTACCCTAAAAGTATTCATTCCTCAAACTCCCAAAAATATTCATTTTTATCTAAGAAAGGAAATCTAAAAAGAAAAACTAAAATAACCTTATGCCTAATTGTTCAAAAATAAAGCGACATTTAACTTGTCCCTCATACATTTTTAGTCCTTTTTTGGTAAGAAACCGGGAGAAAAAACCTCTCGATATTTATTCAACTAAAAATAACATCATTTCCGAACAATTCTAGGGTGTGAAATACCTCTTACATTATCTTTTGCTTAAGCACTAACATCTAAAGGAGCAACATCAAAAGAATGAAATCCTAAAGGCAATGAAAAAGCATAATTTGCTAAACCGTTGCCTAGACGGTTAGCTTCACGAAACACATGGGAAATCTGAACTACCTAATCGCGTGTGACAAAGCCGTAGCACAATTGTACTAGGAAGGAGAGAGGATGAGATTTGTCAGTCCCTCTCTTAAGAAACCCAGCTACCATTTCTGAATCAATTTCCAGCTCAACTCAAACCAGTTTTGCCTCCCACGCAATATACAACCCATATTACACCCTCCCACAACTAGGCAAGAGGCGCTGAATAGATTCATATATTCAAGGCAAAACCACAAATCCAATCACCATTACCATCTCTCAGCATTCCTCCTGCTGAAGCTAAACCAGGATTCCCTTTTGAAGCACCATCAGTATTCACCTTGAACCAACAGCATTAGAAAGTTTCCAAGAAATTAATCTTTCAACTTGGTTCTCTTGCTGACTCTGTGACTTACAGTGCTGAAAAGCTTTGACCACTTCATTAGCTAAATCCTTGATAAATTTGACTCGGTCCCTGCATCGTAATGTTCCATTAAAGACATTGTTGCACCTCCATTTCCAAGCCCACCACAAGCTTAAAGCAAACATTATACACCATGGAACTGAATCATGAACTTTATAGTCACTTAGATTAGAAAACAACCATTCAAGTAAAGTCTGATTGAAGAAACAACTTCTCTTCTCTTCTCACGCAAAACATGAATCACCGATTCCACAGCTAAACGGCAAACTTGACACAAGCTCGAATTTCCAATATGTCTTTGGACTCGTTCCTTATTTGTCATGATTACTCTATGCACATCGAGCCAAATAAAAGTCTTGGCACGTTCAGGAACCTGTAACTTCCAAACACAATCAAAAAGTTTACTCATATCTGGTCTTGGAGTATTATCTTGAGACATCAACTCATACACAGATTTGACACTAAAATTCCCATTCTGACTCTCTCCCCATGAACTTCTGTCCCCCAAACCTGTCACATTATCCACAATTAAAGCTCCTATCCTTAACATAATTTCAGTTGAAACAAAAGGTGAAATTGCATCTCTTTTCCAGCCATGAAAATCTTGCCACATATCAATAACTCGAATCGAGTTTGCATCAATGGCTAAAGAGCATGTTACAACATCACATAGAGGAGTAGAAATTAACCACCTATTTTTCCAAAAACGAGTTGTACGACCATTACCAATCACCCAATTCAAACCTAGGAGCACCCCTTTCACTAAACCACTAACCACGCTCTTCCATGAGGAAGACCAAGTACATTTAGGGCTTAACCAAGATTTGTCACTTAAGTTAGTAACCTTATATTTATTACGAAAAACAGCAGCCAAAGACTTGTATCATCCTTTAATAACATCCAGCCAATCTTAGCTATAAGAGCAACATTCATATTACCTGATAAGCAGATACCAAGCTCGCCTTCTCGTTTTGATTTGCAAACATTCTTCCAAGCATCTAAATAAGACTTTCTTTTCTCAGCAGTAGTTCCCCACACAAAAGATCTCAAAACTTTATCCAAACTTTTCAAAGTGGAACTCGGCAATGCAATAGTACTCATTTAGTGAACATGGATAGAAGATAAAAGTGACTTGGTTAAAGTTATTCTCCCAGCAAAATTTATAGTTCTACTCTTCCAGCCAGCTAACTGATAACAAATTTTATTGTGTTTTTCAAATCCTATTACACTAGTGTGTCGGTGTAGTATAATAGGTGTCAATCCAACTAAGAATGTAGTTAACACTCAGAATACAGTAAAATGTCCTAATTCAAGCCAATCAAAGTTTGGTTTATCAAACAACCTAAATCGTACTTAAAATACAAATGATCAAATCAATCAGCAACAATAAAGAAATTAAAACGAATCAATAAGCAGGAGTGTTGAAAGTGAATTTAACGCAAGGTAAGAAAACAGGTACCTGAGGAGTAAGCATCACGGATCAGCGTCACTCTTAGACCAACTAGGAGCTTGACAACACTCAATTAAGCTAATATCTAGGCAGCAAGAACAATAACAATGAATCCACTCTCGTGGCAAACAAACTCGAGTTGACTACTAACAGATCCTATTCCCATAGGTGTTTTATAATCAACCTGGCATAAATGATCAACCTGCTTAGAGCCAACTCACACCACGGACAATCGATCTCTCGGGCCAAGCGTGTAAATCTCTGAAGTGGTTCACTCAGACGCTCTATCAAAAATTGATCAGATGCTAAAGCGTCTCAGAACAAGCTCTACTTGATCAGAATAGAGCAAGTAATTAACGCACCAAAACAGAAGAGATCCTAACAATTATAACCTCAAACAACCTAGAAACATAAATTTCATGCTGACCTAACTCATCATCAAGAGCCCTCGGTAACTACTCAGAATTCATGAAATTAACACTCAACGGGAAATTCATATTAGATAGCATAGATAATACTCGAATGAAAATTAAGATAAACACTTAACATAAACTGAATTGCATAAAACAAAAAACTCAAATCAAAGGTATTTGTTCTGAAATTACAAAGAGCTAAAATGTGTCTTCTCACTCCAAAACAACAAAAATCACTCGGAATAGAAAACTGGATAGATCCCCAAAATCATCCCCACTCTCAGTATATAGAGAATTCAGCACAAATACAATAAAATTTGGCCCAGTAAGAAAAAGTCTCAATCTTTAGTGGATCTTGAAGCCATGCTCGATCCAGACGCTGATCAGGTCCATGATCAGAACCTTGCGTGTCAAGATAAAACACACTCGAACTATAGCTCTAGTGCAATCATGCGTTTGTTCGAGTGTCAGCTCACAGTTCAAGTTCTTCATGTTTCCTTAGCCACACCAATCCAGTTCGAGTATGATAAGACTCGAGCAGTACTCGAGCATATTCTTTTGCTTCCATGCTCCAACCGCACTCCAAGTGCTGCGACTTTGCATCTCTTTTCAGACACTAGTCCAGAAAGCTCCGTTTTCGCACTTTTAGTACCTAAAATCTCCTTGAATGCAATATGCATGCTGATGCAAATGAATGAAGCTATTTGGACTCTAAAATGACGATAATATATTATATATCCATGTAAAAACGGCTAATAGAACTCCTAAAATATGCTAAAAACCATACATATCAACTCCCCCAAACTTATTATTTGCTTGCCCTCAAGCACATAGATACGTACAAATTCGAAGAAGAGGTCGCTTAGCGGGGATTCATAACCAAAGCAAGCTGATTCGAATGCTAAACTCAATGTCCTGTTTTGATGTTCTAGGCTGCAGTACTAAACAAGTAATACTCTGAAAATGTTAACCATGCTGATCACAGTTCAATCTAAGTTAAAGCTCAACCTACAATTCCATTCAAACACACCATTCTTTTTAACATTCAATTCAATCTAAACCGTGAATCAAGCCATGCATCTTGTAAGAACTTGTTTGGCAAAGGGTGGTCTAAGAGATTAAATTGGTCTCTCCAATGTATTGGTTCATCAAATCTGCACAAGGATCACTCAAAATGGAATAAGCTCTAGCATAAGGCTAAAGGTGAAAACCAACATATGCATACAGAAACAAAGTTTCATCTACCCAGTGCACCCAACTCGAGCCCAAACCTATTCATTCTAAAACCCAAAGTGCGATCCTAATTCTACCCTTTTAAACCAAGAGGGCTTTTCTTTCTTTCTTTCAACCAAATGGTAAATAAGATCAACTCAGAAGCTTCTTTTGCGTTGATGATTTAAGGAGAAGGATTTCTTAAGTCAGCTCTTCTAGCAGTTTTGGATCATAACTCATAACAGTTCTGGTTCTATTTTCACTTTAAAAACAAAAATCAGCAGGCTTGTGAGGAGGTATCATCATTATCCCCAATACATAACTAGACCTGATCCTAAATAGGTACAAGCTACATGACAAATTTTTTTTTTTTAGAAAACGGGTCGAATGCATGAAAACAGAAAATAAGAACAAAGAAAACGTGATCAAATGATGCCTAGAGTCCTCCCCCAACCTTAAATCACACAGTCCCTTGTGTAGATAAAGAGTGTAAAAGGGCCCTAGACCATAACACACAGAAAAAATATAACGATATATACAAGAGGAATTTAGGGTACTTACCTTATGGAAAAATGGACCATCCAGCAGGATCCATGTCCATGTTGTCATCGTTTTGAGTCTGGGTCGCGGCGTTGATGTTGTAAGGGAATGATGCTGAGCCCAAAGAGTCTAAGAAATTGTACCCCTATGGCAACGTAAACTGTTCTGAGCGCGAACCAGACTGATCAATAACACCAGACACAGGTAGCTGTGTGTATGGCAGAGATGTTGAACCAAGCGCACTGTAACCATTGTACCCTGCTTGTGGTGTGAGGTGCGAGGTCGAGCCTTGATTGTCTATCCAAGGAAGACTTGTCTGGAGTGTGAGCTGCTGGGGCTGCACATCCTGACGTGGTCATGGCTCAAGACTCCGAGTGCGCTCTCTACTCGCACGACTAGTGGACCACCGTCTGTGTTGTCTAGGCGGTTCTGGACTATGCTCTAGATTAAGCTCTGGTGTCCTCTCACTTTGCTGTTGAGCCTCTGGAGTAGAGTTAAGATCGAACGCATGAATTTCTGGCATTGAGACTCTTGCTGATGTTTGAGACGGCATTCTGCACTCATACAAAGATACTCTATGTGGCTGCATCGGCGGCCAATGTTCTGAGGGCTGCCGTGGTATGGAGACCAAGTGTCTAGGTGGTGGACGTGTTGGTTCTCTAATCTTTCGAGTAGGAGTCTCTTGCCTTCTTCTAGAGCTTTGTCCGAGTGAGATGTTGCTAAGCTTGTCCATCACACTCTTTAGCTTGTTAGTCTTCCATTTGCTCAGTTTCGACAGAAAACTTATGCGTTTATGTGCTTCTTGTAACCCTTTTGGCATCCTCGGGTCTTCATAATCGTCGAAATAATAGCATTCTGGCTCGCCAAGACCCTACTCTGGAGCTTCCAGACTTCTCTCTCTCTCTCTGACTAGCTCGAGCTCGACTCTGTGTTAGCCAATGAGCAGGTGGTTTGAAAGCTACGTTGTGCTCGACTTCTAAGCTTGAATACTCTAGGTTCGGCATACTAATGTAAGAATCTGAGCGCGCGCCTGGCATCGTGAATCTGTACAACGACTGTTCCCTCGCTTGACCCTTCTTCAAAATTTTGTGGTTGACAAGGTATTGGAAATCAATGTAGGCTGGAGGAATGGACTCCTTTGATCGGATTACTACATTACTTGCTTCCATTATCCTCGTGATTATACCTCTGATGCTAAGAAAAGCTTTGTGCTTATGCGCCAACAGTCGTGCCCATCCCTTGTAACTCACCAACTGCTTCATCAGAGTTCTGGTGAAGCCGTTCTTGTTCCGATTCCAAAAATATTGCATCTTGTAGTCATTTCGAGTGAGGGCGGACAGAAGCGCCTCATCTATCATCTCGAGTTCTGGACGTCTGACGTTTTCACTCTCATGTCGCATGAAACATGAAGTTCCAATCATCTTATAAAAATACCGAATCGATGGGTTCCATATTTTCGTACTCTTGCTTCTGGACGAATTGTATACTTCAGGAGGGCCTATGAGTTGCCACATATTGCTGAGCTCTTGGCTGTCAAAATCGGTATCACGTCCATCAGAATGTGGAAGGTCGAAAAGTTGCTCCAATTGCAACGCTGAGAGTGAGTAATTTCTGCCGTTGATCGTGAACGTCAACGCACCAAACCCATCTATCGCACGCAATCTATCTTCATGCTCGAGGTACTCTTGCAAGTTAATAGAAGCCAGAAACTGAATAGTTTCTGCAACATAAGTTTCTCGGGAGTGCGAGAAAAACCCCGTGATGCCAACATTACTCAGCATCTGATCAACATCTGTCGCGAGGCCTAAGTGCACCATAACTTCTCGGTGAAGATATCTTGACGCTTCAAACTTCACTTGTTTGAGGTCCCTCAGCGCGTCTTTGAAGGGAATGTTCTGCGGGAGATTCTCATTTGTCCAGTCATCAAAACCACTATCATGTCCACTTGACTCGCTCTAGACCTCCTCTACCGCCGCAACTACTTCTGGTTCCCTCATAATCTCTTTATCACTGCGCCTTGACCTGCAAATTAACTAAGGTGACTCAGAACCCGATTCGTTATCAACATAAATTGGTGTTTCTGCAACTAAGCGTGTAGACCGTCTCCTTGAAGAGCTTTCTCCTGACCTCCTCATGATGATGTTCTTTCTTTAGACAAAAATAAAGAAACCCCACACTCGTGCTCGAGTGAAAACGGCGGCGTGACAATTGAGAGAGCACTCGAGTGTTGTTTGAAATCGGCAGCGCGTGTGGCGCGTGTGAGCTGTCGGATAGATACTCGAACAGATAGAGCTCTCTAAACACACCTAATCCTGGTTTGAGTGTAACGAAAAACAGCGCGTGTGTGGTCAAATGATGCTCAAATGGTGTGTGTGGTGGCGCGTGGGGTTGAGGCGTGAGAAAGGGCTCGAACACCGTTCGAGTACGGGTTGGCGGTGGTGCGGTTTCCCTACCACTTGAAGGAGACACCCAACACAGATTGAAAACACTCGAATGGTGAGCAAGACTTCACTTGGGGTGAAATTCAGTTGCACCGAAAGCAAGAGAGCTCGAGTCTTGAGCAAGACTTCACTTGGGGTGTGAAATTCGGTTGCACCTGCACAAGATTTTGAATAAAGAAGATGAAAGTGAGTAATGAGAGTTTGCTGAAAGAGACAGGTGAGATTCGAGTGTTTTCAAAAAAAAGAAAAAAAAGCTGGTGAGTGTGTGGTGGAGTGCCAAAGTAATTGTAGGGAAAGAGAAGACAAGAGGTATGGTGTGCAAACAAAGTGGTGTGATAATTGTTGGTGACACTCAAATTTGGCAGCATTCAATAACACCTCCTGGCCCACATACTCGATTGTTGCTCGAGTTTTATTTCTTTTCTTTTTTTCTTTTTTTTTTGTTTTGATCTGGTGCTCTTGTTCCTGTATCAAAACAAAATAACTATAGTGATGGAAAAGAAAAATTTAAAATATGGATAACTTTAATTAAATATTCACAAGGATATCATGGGATTGTCTCCCAAGTGCGCTTGTTTAGAGTCACTAAGCTCGACTTTCACACCCTTCAAAGGAGGGTTGGTTCATCGAGAGAAACAGAGGTTCTCTCAGGAATAGTCTCGTCAGCTCGGTATAGCTTAACCCGCTGTCCATTTACAGTGAAATCACTGCCATTTTTGTTGATTAGGGTGACAGCTCCGTAAGGTAAAACTTTCTTGACTCGAAATGGGCCAGACCATCTCGACTTCAGCTTCGCCGGGAACAGTTTAAGTCAGGAGTTGAACAACAGCACTTGATCACCTGGTGTGATCTGCTTGTGTGCAATCTTCTTATCATGGAAGGCTTTTGTCCGTTCCTTGTACACTTTCGAGCTCTCATAAGCATCAAGTCTATCCTCTTCTAAACTTGTGTAGATTTAGAAGCCTTTTCTCTTGAGCAATCTTGAGATCAAAATTGATGAACCGTGTAGCCCACAGTGCTTTATACTCTATCTCAACTGGTATATGACATGATTTTCCATACAGCAGCTGGAATGGAGTTCTTCCTATCGGAGTCTTGAAAGTTGTCCTATATGCCCACAGTGCGTCATCTAATTTTACTGCTCAATCTCGTTTTGATACTCCCACAATTCAAGCTAGAATAGCTTTGATCTACTTGTTTGACACCTCCACTTGACCACTGGTTTGTGGATGATAAGGCGTTGCTACTTTATGCTTAACCCCATTCTTCCTCAGCAGATTTTCGAACACCTTATTGATGAAGTGTGAGCCTCCATCATTGATCACTACTCGAGGCACTCCAAAACGTGTGAAAATGATGCTCTTGTATAGCTTGATGACGACTTTAGCATCATTTTTTGGACTAGCTACAGCTTCCACCCACTTAGAGACGTAATCTACAGCAACTAGAATATAGCGATTCCCATAAGACGGTGGGTTGAACGGGGGAAAATGGCCGAAACCTACATAAACTTTTGTTGTCGTGCCAATTCATACACGAACTTGGGTGCGAGACTTAAACCTAAGTTTAT